>ML815685.1:50931-67845 GCA_009831015.1 Picea engelmannii
CTACCTTTGTATATGAGCAATTAATAACGTTTAATACATTGATTTAATTCAAGGATTGATCATCTTCATATTATTCCAGTGTTTATTGACAAGTAATATTATATGCCATTGTCATTATTGCAAACATTGACTTCGTCAATATTTACTACTGATTATGCTCATGTACCTTAAACATTGATAGTCATTGATTAATAAAATACTAACCACTGTTGCATGTACTAGTATCATTATTGTTTTGTCTCGCAAACAGGTACTCTTCTGTGGCTTTTCTTCATTTGACTATCTCCTTGGCAGTAATATGTGAAAGGGAAACTAGCCTTAATCCTTTGATCATTTTTCCTTTCAAAAACCCAGATTGCCAGGGACGTCTCCCTTGGGCTTAGCCACCCTAAATAGAAAGAGCCCCCCATCGAGGTGACAGTGGGTGGGGAAGCTCCTGTTACGCCAGTTTGACCCTTACCCTTTAGCTACTTGACTTAAACTACAAACTGAGCGATAACACATACATATATACATGTGTGTGTATAATACTATAAAGAAACAATTAGAGAAAATTAACAATTCACAACTAGACTATTCCGTCAATACAAAGCCAAAATTTATAATTAAATACTAAAAAATGTAAGCGACTACATGAAAGGCACTAAATGCCCAGATTATCCAGATAAATAGTAAAAAAAATAGCAGGCTTGTGTAGACTGCTGACATGTAATTTTAGATCGAGTACAGAAGGTACAATGATTTTGATTTCAAGGGGAACTGTTTCACATAATGAAAAGTGAAATTATTTGCTTATTGATATTTTCATGTTATGGAACGTGGGGCCATCTGAGATTTTAAAAAAAGAAAAATAAAGGAAAGTATATCTGTACAGAAAAATGTCTGGGTAACGTTTCCTTTCCCAGGCAATTCCCTGTTTTTGTTCCATTTCCGTATGGAAAATACTTCTGCTATGGAAATTACAGCAAACCCTAGAATTTCAAGTATATATGAATTATGTCTCTTTTATAGGCATTTAACTGAAATGTGCTGACCTTGTTGATTAGATATTGTGCAAAAATTCAAAAAGGGCTATCCTTCAAGCTGAAAAGCATTCTGTCTACTTGAATCTACCAAAACCCATCCGCTCCATACTCAAACACAAGAATATAAATATTTATGCACGAATGTCTAGTATCCAGTGAATAGCAACATTTGTGGGAGCATATTTAATTCTCTACTGGACCCATGTAAATTTGTAAAAACTTCATCAAGGCATGCAAATAAGAATCATTTAAAACTTTGTAGTCTAAAAGGAAAAGCATTTAGTATCTTCAAGTTCAATTTAAACAGGTCACCTTCAACAACTTCTAACACCAGAATGTAACATCTTTTATAAAGATCAAGAAAATGGAGATGGATTTGCACCTTATGCCGGTCAAAGAACTCCACCTGGAAAATAAAGTTCCAAATTACAATATCAACACACTAGCTCTTATTGTAAGAACGTTCTAATTTTTCCATCTTGCATAAATGTAAATGTGCAATGGAAAAAAGTAAAAAAGTTGTAAAACATTATAGACAAAAAGTATGCTCCTGTTGCACTAAAACTTCAAACATTATTAGATAGGAAAAGTGGTTTTGTACTAGATTACTTTCATGATGACAAGACCCAAAAAGGAAGTGACAGGTAGCTTACATACATTGATGGCAAAATTAAATAATTCCAATACCACTCACCAAAAGGACTATTATATAGCATGCCCACCACCAACTTACACTCGCACTTGTTTACTTGAGTATATACTATACACATTATATTAATAGTTATGAGTCCCAGGATTCACCGAATTTTAACCCTCCAGTTCGAAATTCGAAGAACTTCCGCCAAAAAATCCAATTCGTTCAAGTTCGGCTATGAAATTTGGCCATTCTAACGCCATTAAACCATACAGTGTGATTTTGAAGGGCAAAAGCCTTCATATTTTGGTTGTTTCTTATTATTAAAAAAACAAACCCCTAAAATTAAACCTGACCCGCAATATTTCTCGGCGTGTGAATCCAAGAGTATATGCAAATCACGGGTTCTGCAATTCTTGGCAATGTATTCTCCAGTTCTTCGCTTCACTTCCTCAATCATATGGCCGCTAACATATCTCTCTCGCAATGGGTGACATATGCAGGCCGAGGCGACTTGATTCACTCTCAAGCAGAGACAACCGGTAGCCATTGTTCCCGTTTGCCCTTCGACTGGACATGCTTGGCGCTTATAGAAAAAATATTTAAAAACTAAATTACCATTCATTAATACATTATAAAACCATTCGCATAGTATATACATTGATAATGATGATGGGATTGACATAGTGTAAAATGCCCGTAGTTAAGATAATGGTTATTTAGCATATATGCTATATATGTTAATATATAATGATTATTTATAACATGCTGGGTATTTAGTATATATGTTTAATTATAGACTTCTAGCCAAACACAATAATGAAATGGCATATTATATATGTTTAATGATGATATAAAGAAAGTGTAATTTACGTATTTAGTATATATGTTTAATTATAGACTTACAGCCAAACACAATAATGAAATGGCATATTATATATGTTTAATGATGATATAAAGAAAGTGTAATTTACGKMWTTAGTAWAYATGTYYWMTWATWGACTTSSWKCCAAACACAATAATGAAATGGCATATTATATATGTTTAATGATRATATAAAGAAAGTGTAATTTAYGGCATGTAAACATGTCCTCTAATTGTTGGTTCCACAATGCASTGGGATAAGATCAACCAAATTGCTAGTCTTCTAGTTAAGATTCACAACAGAAGATCCAACATTGAAAAGAGTGTGAAGATGAGTTAGGGTTGTTATTCTCTTGGTCCCTTAGGTTGTTCAGCCTCGTGGACATCATTAAAATCAATCAATCAATCAATTTAAATTKTCAACCCAAGGTTCAGTKTAGTCTTATGAGGCTTGTTATCCCCTATTTCTAGGGATAACTAAGGAGATAATGTCTCGAGGCTCTCAAGTTGCAGGGATGGAGTATCGAGAGGCAACCCAACACACAGAGCCCTTCATTCACCATACATCATCATTCGACGATGGCAACAATGTCCACCACACTTGGCCTGGATCACAGAGGACAGTGGGTCTTGCTCCATGAAGTAACAAGTTTGATATTGTGGCAAGTGTCATTATAATAATTCAAGCATTTGAATATGTTGCAAAGGGTCATTTCTTGATTTTGAAAACATTTGCTTGGAAATTATGTTTTTTGCTCTATTCCACCTTGGTGAATGTCATGGTTTCCTAATAAGTGGCCACCCTCAAGGAAAGAGTTGCTACCAAGGGCTCTCCTTGAAGGGTCATTGTACCATTCCCACTCATACTTACCACTTTCCATCACTTCTTCCCCTTCGTTTCCTCATATTTTGGGTTTTTGGGCCACATTGACCCAAGAAAGGATTGTACCTCATTTCATGGGAAGAAGGGGTTGAAGGCCCAGAGGCAGGCTTGTAGCTGGCCAAAGATAAAATCCAGTCATAAACCTTCCAGATGCTCGCCCGAGGATCCCGAGAACAATGAAATGTTTCTCGAAAAAAGTTGAAGGACCCCTATTAAAATCATGCTAACCAAGGTAGAGTGTGTGTGGGCTTTGTTTGTATTGCTTAGTTTAGTGCCCCACATTGTCTTCAACTTGGGGAAGCATTGTGACCAAGGTAGAGCGTACGTGGGCTTTGTTTTTATTGCTTAGTTTATGTTGAAATATTGTTACTTCGAAGAATATTCTAATTATATTTGAGTTATTATTTTATATATCAAATCCCCTTTTGCAGATTGATCAAATCGGGCCTTGTATAAGATCAAATCCCCTTTTGTGGATTGGTCAAACTGTTTTTGTATAGTGGTATTTGTAAAGTCAGCCCCTAGTAATTATAAAGAGGTTTTAGTCATTTCTAGGAGAAGTCGGCTCAACCAAGTGAAGAGACACAACCCTAGTGCCATCTCACACTTGTATTTATATGTGAGGTTGGTGTCTCATTTACACACACTCACTCACTCATCTAGTGCGCATATCTTGAAGGCAGATGCAGTTGCAGGAGGAAGGAGAAGAGAGGCGCATGCTCAGTCTTGGTTTGTCTTTGGTGTTTTGGTCTTAGTCTTGGCATTGTATTGGCAATCTATTATTGAGGAAGTTTTTGCTTGGTTTTCTCCCCCGTGAGGGTTTCCCAGGATAAAATATTGCGTACCTTGTGATTTTGTTTCTTTCAGTGATCCTCTTTATACTGTTGTTTTGGAAATGTATTGAATGCTCGTGTAATTTGGAAATAATCTAATAACAGCAATAAAAACTTAACATGGTATCGAAGCTTCACTGAATAGAGCATCTTTCACTAGGTATCTAGATGTCATTGTTGTCGTACAAGAAAATTAGGGCTTTTTTACTGACGAGAATTTTTTGACCAAAACCACCTTGGGAAGTGTGCCCTGCCCTAGTGCATCTTTTGGTAGCTTAAGCGAACTTTTTCAGTGGCTAGATTCTCCGAAAAGTCAAACCCTAGTTTTGACTGGTACTAGAAAACCAAAAAACCAGGAAACCAGAACAAGTACTAGAAGTACCAGTCCAGAATTGTGCAAGTCAAGTTTCAAGGGGTAAAACTTGGAATTTTCTAAAAAAAAATCAGCGACAGCAAACTCGCCTTAGCCCAACACATCTCCTGGTAAGCTCAGTTTCATTTTTTGAGCACTTTCATTTTCTAGTCATTTTCTTAGCTCCAAGTCAAGATGTCTGCAAGCACCAAAGCTTGTTGACAAGCTAGAAGGTGTGGAAAATTTCCATGCCTAGAAGTACAAAATTGGACTAATTCTTGAAGAGAATGACCTTGCAAAATTCATAAAAGAAAATGTACTAGAACCCGAAGAAAATGCAGTCGAAGAGAAGTACAATAAGGATATGATTAAAACTAAAAGAATAATTGCAGATTCCATTAAAGATCACTTGATCCCTTGAGTGTTTTCTAAGAATACTCCAAAAGATATGTTTGATGCCCTAACCAGAATGTATGAAGGAAAGAACATCAACTGGAAGATGAACTTGAGAACCCAACTCAAGAATACAAAGATGCAAAAAGGAGAAATAGTTCAAGACTACTTCTCTAGGGAACAGTTAGAGGCAATTAGAGACAACTTAGATGAAGATGAACTCGTGATGAAAACTCTTAATGGTCTCAGAAGACCTTGGGATGCTTTCATCCAAACTATTTGAGCAAGAAAAGAGAAACTCCAATTTGGCAGTTTATCTGAAGAATGTGTTCAAGAAGAAGCAAGAGTGGCCAACCAAGAAGTCGTCGTATTAAGAGAAGAAGATCAAGCCCTAGCTACTCATGCTAAGGGTGGAAAGGGAAAGTCTCATTTTCAAAAGGAGACCCAATTTCATAAAGAGTCTCACTCTCCAAAGAGATTCCAAAAATATCGTAAGGGTCAAAGAAAGGGAAAAGATTTATCCTCCTACCAATGTTATCATTGTGATAAGATGGGACACATTGCTAAGAATTGTCCTGTCAGAAGGGAAGAATACAAGAGGAGAAATAACAAAAGACAGCATGCCCATGCAACTGAAGATGATGAGCCACCCAAAAAGTTAGTTGAAGAAGAGATTGAAGAATATGTTTTGTTTTCTGCTCTCTCAGGATTTGTGACACATGGAGAGGATACTTGGCTCATAGATAGTGGTGCCTCTAAGCACATGACATGTCAGAAGAACACTCTCTTTAGCCTTATAGAAAAGGACTCCCCCAAGAAAGTTTCACTTGGAGATGATTATCAGTACCCTATCAAAGGAATGGAAGAAGCCACCTACAAACTTGATTCAGGAACTCCGATGAGAATGAAGGATGTACTCTATGTACCAGGTTTGAAAAAGAACTTACTTTCTATTTCAGCCCTAGATAAGAAAGGTTCCAGGGTTGCATTCATAGATGGTAAAGTTCTTATGTGGTCTAAAGGAAAAACTATAGAAGATGCAGTTGTTATTGGAATAGAAGAAGGTGGTTTGTACAAGTTATAGGGTCACTCAGATGTAGCCTTCACTCACTCTACCGAAAGTCCTTGTGAACTTTGGCATAGAAGACTAGCTCACATCGACTACAAAGCCTTACCATATGTAAGCAAGGTAGTTACAGGTTTACCAAAACTAAAGGTTGATCATGAAGGTGTATGCAAGGGATGTGCACAAGGAAAGAACATAAAGAATCATTTTCCAAAGAGCGACAGTAAAGCAGAAGGAATTTTGGAACTTGTCCACTCAGATGTATGTGGTCCAATGCCATCAACCTCTCTAAGCGGTTATGTATACGATGTATCTTTTATTGATGATTACTCTTGTAAGACTTGGGTTTATTTCTTGAAGTCAAAAGATGAAGTACTTGGAAAGTTCAAATAATTCAAAGCCGCAACAAACCTCAGTCTCAACGTCAACTTGGAGGAGGTAGATTGCATGCATCAAGTGTGTGTAAGGGAAGGGAGAGACCACTCATTTATATAGATTGTAGGTAGGTAAGGTAGGGCTAACATATTAGTCCACTTGCCATAGCTTTAGAGTTAGGTTAATACCTAACAATAACAAATAATATTTTACCAATTAAAATATCAAGTGGTAAATCAAAATAGACCACAAGTAAGTCAACAAGGTAATAAATCAAATCAATAAGGTGGGTTTCAAAATCAAGGCGGTCAGCTTTATTTAGGAAGAATTAGGGTCCAATATAGAAATTGGAACCAACACATAAACATAAATTTAGAAGGATCATAACTCAAGCAAAGGGTTCCATCAATAAACAATAAGATAAAGTCAAAGGTCAAATCCTTCTTTAATGGCAGATTGTCCATATGAGTCTCACGATATAACTTATAAGCTTTTATCATCCTGGCATATGTGGAAGGATAATGACGTGATCATGTTTTTCTTCTTGACTGCTCCTAGGTCACATGGACCATCTCGGGAGAGAAGAAAGTCACACATCATCTTGGCTTGGTACTTACACCAAGAAATAGCCTGGTCCCGGACCAGGATACCCTAGAACACATCTAGGGCCTTAGAATATATCTAATGGCTTAACCACCAAGGTACACAACCAAGGATCAATCCAAGTGCTAAGCAAGGATTCCCTGGAACACATCCAGGGGCCTTAGAACACATCTAGGGACTTATATCATTAAATTACTTGGTCCCTGACCAAGAACCCAAAAAATACACTGGGGGGGCAACTAGGGTCTTTTGCCATGCCTCTAACTGCTTGGTCCCAGACCAAGAACCCCAGGAGTGTACTGGGGGCCCTATATCACAACTAGGGTCTTTGACATCCTCCCGAAGAATGGCTCTTGCAGCTGCATTAATTTTAACAATAATCAATGACTTCTTAGACAAATTACGTGCTGCTAGAACAAGCTATATACAATAAATATGAAATTATAGTCGCAGCAATGTGTCTTGAAAATTGAAATTTATGATGACAAGAAAAAATATAAAAGGTCTTGCAAACTTGATAATACTTTGTCACTCACAATTTTCAAGATTACTACAAGTCAATAAATAACTTAAATGGCTGTCCAAACATTTATCAAAGAATTAATTAATGATGATGACAGCAATAGAAACCACTTCAGAAAAGTACTATAATAAAGCAATACGACAACTACTTCAATATCCAATGATTATAGTTGGCTTAATACAAATGCTCAGTGGTTTCATGGATGATCTTTAGGGCTGTTAGGGGCTGCAACAGTGGCTGTAACAGCAGCTATGACAGCAGTAACAACTTCAGAATTTTCATTTTAGAAGGTAGGAAGGGGAAAGAGTAGACCCTAGGGTGATGACGTCTAGGTTAGTGCAAATTTTTGGGTAGGTTAGCTTAGTTAGTATGCTTCTTAGAGGTGCAAAATGATTGTTGTAGCAGCAGCAAGCTAAGTTAGTGAATTGTCAAGTTGAAAAGAGAGTTTGAAAGCTTTAAGGTTGCTTGTTAAAGGGAAGAAGACAAGGACTAGTGCTTTTCTAGGGTAATGGAGTCGAAGTTGGTGGTTTCTTCTAAGGCTGCTAATTAATGATAATACACAAAAGTCCAAGAGGGAAAAAGTCTAGGACTCGTAGCAACTTAAGTCCTCCTAAATTTTGACCTCAAGAAACAAAATGCTAGGGTGTAAGCACTTCTAGACCCTAGTGCCTTGTTCTCCTTAGCCTTTTTATGTAGTAAAAACTTATGCAACAATAACCAAATGCAAACCTCTAGAGTGCTAGCACTTTACAGATCTGGGGTTTCACTAGTTACTAGATCAATTTAGTGAAAGCTTGGCAAATAAAAAAGTAAGAAAGTAGCAACTTAAGTTTCTTACTTCAAGCATTAAATACACCATGCAATTTCATAATCTTGTATGAGCAAATAAAACCATGCAATAAACTATTCAATAAATGAAAAAATGCAGATTCTCCTTACTTGCACCAAGAATAATCATGAATATACCATGCAAGATCACCATAAACTTCAAAAATTGATCCAAGTTGCAAAGATAAGCCTTAAACAAGAGTGGTGCCTCCTTATTTCAGCCAATAACCCAAGAGGGGCACAAATTTCAATCCTCTTCCTGTCTAATAACAAGTTGTGATGAAAACGAATTTCACTTTCTGTTTATTTATACAAAATTTACCCTAAAATTAATTTTAGTTCATAATTACACGGCCGACCTGATCAATTTGCCCTAATTTACAAAGTTAAACAAATTTACATGAATAAACCCTAGTAGGGTGACGTCATGCCCTTTCTAGGGTGACGTTGAGCTCCAATGGGGGATGTCCAGCCTTGAAAAGTGGAATGTTGGCCCCTCCAAGGCCTAATCACACCAACAACTGCCAAATGTTGTGCCAAGCACCCTTCTTTCACCAGAACATCACCTCCCTAAAACCCTAGCCCCCAAATGATGACGTCATAGGCTAGATGGGTGGTCTCTAGGCCCTCCAAGGCCATCGTCCAAGTGAAGAGAGGTGGAACTCATCCATCTAGGCCTGCTAGAGTGCCTCCAAAGGAAACGTCCTTCCTTCATCCAGTGCAAACCTTCAATCTCTTCTTACCCTTGACTGGGGTTTCAGCATCCATCTGTGGGATTTGGGCCCCCATGAAGGTCCGAGCTAATCATTCCCTCATGTGTACCTGTCCACCGGGCAAGGTCCTGCAGCAACAACAAGTATGTCCTCCAGGGGTTCATAAGTCACAAGGATCATAGCATGTAAATCACACATCTAATAATTAAATTACTCGAAGATGTGCATCAAACCCTCCTTAACCCCAAACAAATGCTCAAAGACGTTATGCAATTTGACAAGTTAGGTTTGGAGAGGGTCTAAAGGTGTCCTATTGGGGTAACCTCTCTTAAGTTTGGGGTGTTTCCCAGGTGGAGTCTAGTCCAAGTGCTGTAAGTGTATGAGGTGGCACGGGGTGCATGCGATAACAAGGAAATGTAGAGTCTTACCTGTGGGTGCCTTTGTGGAGGGCAAGTTGCACCTTGTCATGAATGCAATTGTCTCCTAGCCCATTCATTGCCTTTTGCTCTTAGCTTATTTCTTTTGATCTTTTTCTATTGTGCTTCAAGGAAATAGTTGAGTGCCACTGTTGGCACAGGGGCAGACCCAGGGTTCAACGCTACAACAACGCACCAACAAAACCCTAACTACCGGCCCTTTCGACAACACCTGTGAAGCAGATGAAGTCTCACTCGAGGTAGAGGCAGGGGTGGTTGCAGGACTCCAGTGTCTACAACCTTAGCTGGGACACAGATCTGTGATTGTAACACCTTAACAGAGCAATTAGTTATTACAGTCCATTAGTATTAAGCTTTAGTTCACAGCGCAGCTAAACCCTAACAACATATCAACGCAGTATTCACACAGATCCAATAGATTTAAGCACGAAGCACACACATAGAGGTTAGATCTAGCATTCATTCACATTATTCAGCACTAAACTATCATATCAGATTCATCTATCATCTAACATCGCACTAAGCATTCAATCATATAAAAAAGAGAGCAACCATGAAGCACAAAGCATTCACAACACAGGATATACGTGGTTCACCCCCACCCTGGGGCTATGTCCACCAACTCTTCGTTTTCTTTATTTGCTTCTTTCAATCTTCTTACATGCACAAAGCCTCAAGATCAACTTCGCAGAGGACAGGAGATTTGCGCACTCTTCGCTAGATTCTCCTTCCCTTAGTTATAGCACAAAGCCTTCCACAGTGTCTTACAATCACTTGCACTTAGCGCAACTTACAACCCTTCGATCACATAGATAGAACTCTAGCACTTAGCACACTTAGACGCTCTTCTTACATCACCTAGCTTTCTATTTATACACTACAAAATTGGGCCTAAACATCGGTAAACCCATGGGCCGACATTCCCATACCTGTTACATAAGCCCAAAACCCAAAAAGCCCTAAGAAGGGGCCGAGATCCCGCGATCTCCGCTTCGCCTTGCGCTCCACCTTCGACAGCTTGTCAAAGTCCCAAAAATAGGTCAAACATGACCAAGAATCCTCAAAACTTGGTCAAGGGCCAACAGGCCCCCAACACTCACCTATGACTCGTCTCGAGTCACTCTGATCTAGGAAATTCTGCTTCAAAAGCCTCGAGCTGCTTCGACCTGTTGCTATGCCATGGCCTCCTGCTCAACGAACTCTTGGATAACAGCTTCGTTGACAGGTCCCTCTAAGCGTTGTTCAGCTGCAGTGACCACTTGCTCTAGCTCTGCTCCTCGGCCTTCGATCTCTCAGAACAGTTGGCAAGCCTCATCCTATATAGGTTGGAGCCTCTGAGTCACTTCCATGACTTTGCTCTGAATGGTGTGGAGCTGTTGTTGAGCGGTGCGTTGTTCTTGGGATCGTTTCATCCTTTCAATAGCTGATAGGGGCTTCAACTGAACCTGTATTGTTTATGCTTGCTTCTTCGCCTCCTAGAGTTGTGGCTCCAGTGCCTTTAATTCCGGATTCTCAGTGAGTTGCTCATAAGTCTGGGCACTGCGATCAGTTAGTTGCTTACATTCTATGGCAAGGGCCTTTATTCTTTCAACTGTGTTGCGGGCAGTTGCTTCTCTTTGGTCCCTTACATCTTGCGGAGTGTTGGGCACTGTGCGGAGCTCTAAGTCTACTATTCTTTGTTGTAGTTGTTGGATAGATTCTGCGAGCTGCTCTACTTGATGCTCAACGCGGTCTTCTACCTTTGTCTCTAAGCCTGTCACAGAGTGGAGTGCTTTGTTGACTGCTTCTTTCACTGCAAGTTGCTCTGCGAGCAACTATTCTTTTTCTTGTTGAATTTGTGCTTTCTCCTCTTCAAACTTGGTCTGGAGAGAAACCTTCTCCTTCTCTGCAAGTCGGCATTGTTCTATGAGTACTTCTTGCACTTGCTTCAAGGCCTGGGTGGCTTGTTTTGTTTCTTCTTGTGCGCGACGAAGGCGAGCTTTGATCGCATCAGCTAGTCGGCGGAGTTGGGCTAGCTCATCTCCCAACTCTGATTCTCCATATGGCAGGGGCGCAGTGGACACTGCGCGACTAGACTGAAGAGCCTGTTGTACCCCTCGGAGTTCGACCTCGATTCTGTCGTACATCTCCTCCTGCTTGGCTTCCTGTTTCTGCAAGATTTCCTGCGAGGCGTCGTTTACAACTGCGATGATGAAGTCAAAGTCATCAACAGTGAGCACAGTCTGCATCTTGGTCAAGGTGGCTCTGGATTTCTTTCGGGAAGAGGGTTTCGAGGGAGAAACCTTCCTCTTCTTCAAGGGATCAGCCTCGTCTCTAGGCGGTGTTACTTCGCCTTGCTTCTGCTCATCTGGTTTGCCATTTATCTCTTCTACTTCGTTATCACCCCCTCGGCCAGGTGATACTGAAGCAGTCTTTTCTGAGGCATTGCTTAAGTCTTGGACTTCTTCGATCTTCTTCCTTTTGTTGCTTCCAGGTGTGTCAAGTTCTTTGTGAGCAGCCTTCGGGCTGTCAAGTTCGTGATCAGACATCTCTACAGGGCCAACGAGGATAAGGAAGTCTGTTGACCTGTCCTTAGTTATCTCCTCGAGGTCCTCTTCTGTGAGCTTGTAGTACGACTGAAGCTCCTCATGTTCGTCTGCTCGCGCAGTAATATAAATGAAGTGTCGATCTGTGCGGAACTTCATGAGGGGTCGAAACCATTGTAGGGTGTTCGGAGTCATGCGACATTCAACTTCAATAGCCCTCTTCAGCTAGAGATAGTATGTATGAAAGACAGTGTTTCACTGCCACTGTTTACCCATATCGCTCGAGTACCCGAGCGTGGCGAACTTCATAGAAAGCGGCTCGAACAACTCAATGTCCGGGCAGGTCGCACCTTCCGACATCTCCCAAGCAAAAAATGCAATGAGGATCAGGAGTCAGTTAAAGTGGAACTCGTAGCCCTAATCCTGTGCTTCGCAGCAGTCTAATTCTAATTGATTAACTAGGTACTTCGCCCAGTTCATCTGTACGCCTTCCACGCATTTCCCTGCGAGGTCAACGACAAAGCCTGTGACCTGCGTGGGTCTGTTCTTCCTTACTAGCTTTCCTGCGATTAATTGGCATGCTAGGCGCACTGCGCCATTCTGGATGGAAGCTACCTTGTAGTCTCGCGTTCCCTTCTCAACATCGTCATAGGTATCCTTGATCTTCTATGCTAACATCGTCGTAGGTATCCTGCAGGTCAAGGCCTTGCATACTTAATCCGGTGATCCTATGGACATCGTCGTAGGTATCCTGCAGGTCAAGGCCTTGCATACTTAATCCGGTGATCCTATGGATCAGCGTCGGATCGACAGTGATACGGCGGTCTAGCCATAAGTAGCCACCATGGTAACATGAAAGTAGGAGCTTGACACTAGCGTTAACTTCCTGGTGCCTTCCAAAGTGTGGGATTTTCATTACATTCAATAGGGTGGACTGCGCGAGGTTCATCGTCCATGGCTGGGGGATTATCTTCGAGTTCTTCCCCTTCGTCCTGGTCAAGTATTTATACGGGGCAAGCATACCATGGTTCTTACGGTCTCCTAAGTTGAAGTCGTTGAACTTCAACGTTGCGATCTTATCCTACTGTGCTCGAACTGCGCATATCCCCTTCGGGAGGTACGCAGTAACCATGGTGTAGTCAAAATCTCTCAGCACACTGTCACGACTCACCGTGCCGGCTAGAGGCGAGATGTAGTCGGGTAAGATGGTCGGAATTAGCTTCGCATTTGCTAGGTCGTCTCTATGTTTGGTTCTCTTTTCTGTGACGACTCGGGATGGTCCGGATCCACAAGCGGTTGACGAAGAGGCTTGTACTCCTCTCGTTGATGATGCTTGAATACTTGCAGATATTACTTTCTCGGCCATGAGATCGATGAGAACTTCTTCAACGATTTTCTCCGCAGCGCTGAGCTCGTCCAACATACACGCTTAGATCGGATGGATGAATGAGTGCGCAAAAAAATAGAACTGGTGTCGATCTTACTAATCACAACGCGATAGCAATGCCTTCTCTCTAATACAATTCGCAAAAGTGTTCTCGGTGCAACAGTCAACGGAATAAGTAGACAGCAACGTAACGAATCTTTCCAATAGACAAGAGACCTTTTGATCTGTTATGGCGCAGTCCCAACGGTCTGATGGCGGCGTTTATGACCCTAAATGTCGTTCTACCCGTTCGGGGTATCGGTCTAACAATTATACTATTACCAACGGCTATATTGTTTCGCCATGTGACGTTTTGATATCCTGACGAAGTTCCAGTTTTGTAAATTTTCCTTCTGCGAAGTTCCCTCTGGAACCTTCTGTAACTTTTCGATCTTTGATCTCTTCTTGCTTAGTTTTCTAGCCTTCTTTCCAGTAAGCTTCTTCTCGGTATTCCTCTTTCGATTCTGGTTCTTATCTCCTCTTGTCATAGTAACTTTGCGCTGCTGAGATTCTTTCCTAGGATTCACGGGCAATACTTCTTCTCTATCTGAGGTAGGTGCTTTAGTCTTCTGTGAGTCTTCTTGTGTTCTTTCAAGTTCGACATCCAAGTTTCTGGTTCTAAACAGCTTCGATCTGTTCTCTTGTTCTTCAATCAAGTGTGCGATCCTCCTAGTCATGAAATCTTTTAATTCTTGCTTCTTCTGCTCTAAGACTTCTTCTTCTTTCCTTCTGGCTTGATCCCTTTCAATCCAAGGTTTTCCTAGTAATATAGCAAATGGGGCGTTGTTCTCAATAAATATAACAACCTCAAAATCTTCTTCTGTCGAAGTTCCATGAGCACTCATAGAGATATGGGTAAGTCTTCCACGTAGGGTTATCAGTTTTCTTCTAAATAATCTTATTCCTCCCAATGAAGGAAACATAGCAGGCTTTCCTAAAATTTCCCAAGTTCTTTCTATCATGATATTCACCTGTGTTTCTTCATCCAGAGTACAGTCAATATCGAAGTCTCCTATTTTTACTTCTATTTGCTCATCCTCTTTTAAGATCTCTGATAGATAAGTATCTTTGTGGTCATTCAGGGTTTCTTTCATCTGTAATAGTACAGTCTTTGATTCCTTCTGGGGTTCTGCCATGGTCTCAGTTTCTTGACCTTTCTCAGGGTCTACTTGTTCCATATTCATTCTTTCAAGCTTAGCAATCATTCTAGAGCAATCCAAAACTTCATGGTCCATAGCTTTACAACAAATACAACTAGATCTTCTACTAGGGCATTCCTTAGCAAGATGTCCCAATCTTCTGCAACTGTAACAAAGAGTTAATCCACTCTTTCTCTTAAATGATCCCCATCCTTTCCTATACTGCGCACTAGGATCATGGTAGCTAACCTGCAAAAAATTATTTCTAGGATCCTGCATCCATTTGTTAGTCCAAACATTCTTTCTATGCATAGGAATAACATATCTTTCATTATTCTTATCAAATCTACTCATATCAAATCTTTTTTCATCTAGTTGTGCCCTAGTTTTCAGGCTAGGACAAAATTTATCAAACATTCCTAGATCCATATTCTTGAAACAAAAATTTCCATTTATCTTACTTTCGGCAGAGCACAAAGCTTCCAGATCTAAAACTTTTCACTATTCTTACCTCTATCAGAGCACAAAATCGTTCAGATCTTACCTCTTTTCTTTAGATCGGACTTCTCTTCTTAGCACAGACCTTCACAATCCAAGTAGAGTACCATGCACCAGGGCAACAGATCTATGCACGGAGCTTTCACAGTTTCAGGTCAGATCTTCGCACAGAGCTTCTTCTTCCTCAGTTCCCAACAATCACAGTTTCAGGTCAGATCTTCGCACATAGCTTCTTCTTCCTCAGTTCCTAGCAATCATAGTTTTAGGTCCCGACAACGGAACCATTTGTTGGCACAAGGGCAGACCCAGGGTTCAACGCTACAACAACGCACAAACAAAACCCTAACTATTGGCCCTTTCGACAACACCTGCGAAACAGATGAAGTCTCATCCGAGTTAGAGGCAGGGGTGGTTGCAGGACTCCAGTGTCTGCAACCTTAGCTGGCACACAGATCTGTGATTGTAACACCTTAACAAAGCACTTAGTTATTACAGTCCATTAGTATTAAGCTTTAGTTCACAGGGCAGCTAAACCCTAACAACAAATCAACGCAATATTCACACAGATCCAATAGATTTAAGCACGAAGCACACACATAGAGATCAAATCTAACATTCATTCACATTATTCAGCACTAAATTATCATATCAGATCTGTCTATCATCTAACATCGCATTAAGCATTCAATCATATAAACAAGAGAGCAACCATAAAGCACAAAGCATTCACAACACATGATATACATGGTTCACCCCTACCCCGGGGCTACATGTAACATCCCGCTCTGACGCACTGAGCAAACTTATTCTTAGAGGACACTTACTCGCAAGTGATCCGGATTATTATGCTATTAAAACATTTGATTTTGATTATGAGGCATTATGGGTTGATGACATGTTGTTTTACCGCTTTGACATAGACATGTGCTATTGACTCAGTTTTACTGAGTGTGCAGGATTATGGACCTCGAGGATGCAGAGGCATCGATGGAACCCCTTGGACTCTGGATCGAGTAGGGGAGTGTACCATTGAGGTTTGATTGTTTTACTGTGATATTAGTGCATCTGATTAGATGATATGATATGGATATGTTCTGACATGATTTGTTGATGATGTAGGTTGACGATAGTTTGTCGACCAGACTCACATGTGGAGTAAAGGGGTCACGCACGACTACCGGAGATGTTGAGGGAGAGGTGTGGACAACAGCCCTGCCACAACCTACTAGCACTCCCGCCGTGGCTCGAACTGTAGGTTAACATTTACCTAGTTTGAGAGGACCCACGATGCCGTGAGGGCAGACTGCGACAGTCGTTCACGATGATTCTAAGGGGCGTGCAATAAGGCGGGGGCCTTATTCCTTAGAGGCCCTTAGTCTCCCACAAGTTCACCTGGCGGAGTATTGACTCCAGGGGTTATTGATGTCTACCAAGTCAGTCAAGAGGCGAGTGGCACCCTTGGAGCACGTGGTGTGTCCTGAAGGGCACGTCGCGCAAGAAAAATGGAGACTGGCGAGTGGCACCCTTGGAGCACGTACTGCGTCCTGAAGGGCACATCGCGCAAGGGAACAGATGAGACGAGTGGCACCCTTGGAGCACCTAGTGCGTCCTGAAGGGCACGTTGCGTTGTTGATGATAGAGGAATGAACCTAGATGGCCTTAGGACTAATAACGTGTTAAGTATTTTTAAAACAATTTCCCTAATTAAATGTCGCCCAGTACAAAATTTAAGGTTTAAGTCTAAACTATGCTAGTGGTCAAATTTTATCTCTCTATAAAAAATAATAATAATAATAA
>ML815685.1:105204-122072 GCA_009831015.1 Picea engelmannii
TTGCCCAGTTTCTGCACAGGTTTGGAGGAGAGTTGTCGTTTCAGCTGCCTCAGCTAGCAGTTATGCTTAGACTATCTCTTGGCTAGGGTTTGGACTATCTGATAAGCTCTTATTGGTGCGTTATCCTTGGGGAAAGGTGTGCTACCCTTTGTTTGGCTATCTAGCCTAGGGTTTGCTTCCGGAGTGATTCTCTATCAAGGTTAAGGTGCTCGAAGGGTGGCTTCGGCGTATGGTTGGGTGACAAGGGTATTGTCAATGGTAAAACGAACACATCTTTCATATTCTAACAGAGGGGTCACGCACGACTACCAAAGACGTTGAGGGAGAGGTGTGGACAACAGCCCTTCCACAGCCTACTAGCACTCCCGCCGTGGCTCGAACTGTAGGTTAACGACTACCTAGTTCGAGAAGACCCACGATGTCGTGAGGGCCGACTGCGACAGTCGCTCACGATGATTCTAAGGGGCGCGCAATAAGGCAGGGGCCTTATTCCTTAGAGGCCCTTAGTCTCCCACAAGATCACCTGGCGAAGTATTGACTCCAGGGGTTTTGATGTCTACCAAGTCAGTCAAGAGGCAAGTGGCACCCTTGGAGCACGTAGTGCGTCCTGAAGGGCACATTGCTCAAGAAAAATGGAAAGAGGCAAGTGGCACCCTTGGAGCACGTAGTGCGTCCTGAAGGGCACGTCACACAAGGGAAACAAAATGGGGCGAGTGGCACCCTTGGAGCACCTAGTGCATCCTGAAGGGCACGTCGCGTTGCTAATTAATAAATGAATGAACCTAGATGGCCTTAGAACGGATAATGTGATGAGAAAGATTTAAAGCAATTTCCCTAATAAAATGTCGCCCAACCTAGGAAAATAAAGTCTAGGTCTAAGTGATACTTGTGATAAAAAATAAATTATATATTTATATAAAAATAAAAATAAAAATAGATAAATAATAATGATAATCATCATTAATCATGTGACGAGAAGGGGGTAAGTAATTCATTTAATTTATAAAAATCTTTTGGGGGATAAAATTGAAAAAGGGGGAAAAAGGGGAAATAATTGTTTTGTCACATATGTTAATTAAAAATTTATTAATTAAAAAGGAAAAAGGGAAAAAGTTAAGTTTCTACACGTGCCAATTGGAGTTTTAAATGGAAAGGGAAAGAGGGAAATTTAAAAGAATTAGGAAACTAGGAAAAAGCGGGAAACATAAAAGAAAGGGGAAACACAAGGAAAAAGCAGAAAGACTAACTTAGTATGGTATTTATCATTTAAGAACTTTCTAAATTAAACTCAACTAGTAAATTAGTAAGGGGGTAAGTCATTAAAACGTGTAAGGGAATATGGGGACACCTAGGAGTGATTCTAGGAATGATTTTAGGTGGGTGAGGGAAATAGGGGTAATTAATTAATTAATTAAATTAATTTATGGTGCAATGAAGGGGATGGGTGACACATGTACGCGGAGGATTATTATGAATTAAATTATTGAACAATAAATTAAAAGGGATTTTGGGAAAGTAAATGACTTAGAAAATCTATATAAAGGAGGGAGGAGGAGGATGATGGATCTCTTCTGTTATGCGTAACGTTACACTGCAGAATTTTAGACTTGACTGACTTAGCTTGTGGGAGTTGGGATACCAAGCTCGATGAGGAGTGGTAGCTCAGCCTTGCGAGGCGAGCTAGGAGCTAGTTGATTCTCTGGTTTGTGTGCGTGGCCCCTTTGCGGCTCGGGGGGCTAAGGGGGAAGAAGAGTACCCCTAGCATTGGCTGGGAGGTACCGGTGAAGTCTCACCGGTCGGCAAGCGGGAGTAGCATGGAGCGAGCGGGACAATGACACAGAGCGCACGACTCGGGCTAGGTATGCTTCCTTTATTTATACATGGTAGATTATTAATGTACTTTACGCTTTTATTTCTGTACTTTTATCGGGTAATGAAAGTGTGGACTTAGCATTTCTACCGAGAACTTAATTTTCCCCGTAAGCCCTAAGGTTGTTGTTGACTTGATTCCCTCGGCCTTCGATCCCTGCATGTTGAGACTGCCCTTCGATTGTTGACTTTTGTGAAGTTTTGCGCTTTTCGTCCTCGTCCCTAGCTCTTCAATCCATGCCTGAGCAGTCGACTAGGAGTCGAATCGACGGTCGTCACTTCGGTGCACAACAACCTATAGATTCAAACGCCCTGCTTTATTGTGCGTGGATGAGGAGCGAAGGATGTGTTTGCCCAGCTGTTTGCCCCTTTTCATTTCTGCGTTGATCTCCGCCTTGCCTCGGTCTTTGCATGTTATATCACCTCTCTGTCTTCATCGTTCTCGGCATCTTTAGACTATGTTGGGTATTCTCTGCATTTTTATATATTGTCGGATGAATTTAACTCTGCGTTTTTGCTGGATAATCCAACTCTACGTTTTTACATATTGCTGGAAACTTAAATCGGCGTTGTGATCCCTCCCTGCAACTTAACTCCATGTTGTTTTATTGATGGCTTTATTCTCTGCATTTTTTACCTATGCGCTTTAATATTTAAAGACGATTGAGACTGCATTTGTCCTTGGAGGACGACCCTTACATTTGCTGGACTGCAATTTTTTTTTCTATGCATGTTAATCTGTTGAGGGTGACTTTTGTCGGGCATCTTCCTACATCTGGCTTGCGTTCTCCTCTGCATTATATTTTTACCTTGACAGCGACTATTTCTTTATTCTTGATCAATCGTTATTTCTTTAAACTCTGCAATTTATTCGACTGAACCCCGCGAACTTGATGATAACTCAGAGATTTAATGGATGACAAATACACCTATGTTTCCACCCTTCCAAACACGACTTTTCCCTGCGTGTTATTACATTGATGGTAAAAAAAATTTACCATGCACTTTTAATTCAGCCAACGCAGCTCGCTTGCACCCATTCTTTGCCCGACAGCGTTTCAGACTTCCTAGGCCACACACGACCCTGCCAACGACTCCACTATTGATACTTCGGCATTTTATTTTTTTTACTGTTATTGACCAAGGATGGTCGCTATCCTTGGTTGCATTAATATCTATTTGTGTTTTCCTATGCCTGCGTTTTATTGTTTACTGCTTTCCTGTTCAAACAAAGAGAACACAGTGAAACTGTTGGGACGAGTTGTAATTACTTGGATAGCTATGGTATTTACTAATTAATAGCTATTGTATTTGCTAATTAGTTAATAGAGAACACAGTGAAACTGTTGTGACGAGCTATAATTACTTGGATAGTTTATTGAATATAATATAGATCTAGGAAAAGTTTTAGATATAATATAGTTCAAGGAAAAGTTTGTTTATTTTGAAAAAGTTAAGGTTTTTTTTTACTTATTTAAATTATGATCGAGAGTTAGGGCTGGGTTGGGCCCACGGGGGTATTTTTGTGTTTATGTGTGACTGGTAAAGAGTTTAATGTGCATATAAATACTGTCTGTGGTCCATTTTCTCTCGGAAGGTGCAGTGGTTGTAAAACAAATGAGTAGGAAATTTTACACAGAAATTTTCTGCATAAAAAATCAGCAAGTAATATATTTGAAATGACCTATCCTAGAGTGTTAGAAATACCAAATTTATGAATATGAATGAACAGAAAATGAAAGTAAGAAAGAGAGGAGTTTCAAGTGGGTTGTGAAGGCAAGCTTATAGCTCAAGGCTAGCCTTGCAAACCCTTGAGATAACCTGCAACTTGTGAGATAAGAGCAGAGATGAGTAATATAGATAAATACAACAAACTAATTTGAAATATCCACTATTCTACTTGTTATCGCGCAGTTTGTAGCTAGGATAAAAGGCTTGAGTCTTGTAGGTCAAACTGGCGTAACAGGAACCTATCCCACCCAATGTCACCACGATGGGAAGGTTTTTTCTATTTAGGGAGGTGAGGCCCAGGGGAGAAGTCCCCGGTGACCTGGGATTTTGAGGAGGCAAGAGGATAATAAGACAAGGATAAATTTTCCCCTCTCACAAGTCACCACCAAACAGATAGTCCGGCCAAAGGCCAATTTAAAGTAAACCCCTAAAGAAGTATACATGCCTAGAACAAAGCAACAATAAACTGATGTATACAAACTATATCTCAATGGGGTTAGTACTTCATATAGATGACTATCTGAATAACATATAAGCAATTGGCAATAAATGTTGACGAAGTCAATGTTTATCAATAGCAATGAAAATTATAACACTTCGCCAATAAATATTGGAACAATATGGCATTCAATGTAACCAATCAATACTTCATTCAATAAATGCCTTAACCATTAGTCAATTGCTCATAAAGAAAATGCCTAGTTGCACTAATGATATAATAACAAAGGATGATGACAACACTTAGGGTTAGTAGATTAGTTTAAGGTTAGGGTTAGTGGTTAGGATTTTTCAATTCAAAAGTTTTGAGAGTGTTGTAATCAAGTTTCACTTCAACGTTGGAGGACTTTAGATCAGTGCCTTAGGGTTTATAGGAGTCAAAAGTGAAGGATGCAAAGGTTGAAGGAGTCAACAGCCAAGAACTAGAGGGAAGAGTTCTAAGGTGTTGCTATGGCAAGGCCTCAGAATCAAAACCCTAGGGGAGAGAGGCTCACTCTGGTGTTGCTATGGCAAGGCCTCGTGCTCTCTCCTCCTTTCTTGGATGGCAAAACGGCTAGCATAAAAGATAAACTGAGACAGGAGGGTTTGATAAGACAAAGTGTTGCAGCARCAAGGCTCCACTAGCAAACCCTAGAAAAATCGRCCCTAAAGTGTAGAAACCCTAGGCTTCAGGACGTCTCCTTCTTCTCAGCTTGTAAAGGTACGACCAACAAAAAGGGGAAGAAGAAATAGGAGTGTAGCTATGGSTAGGCTCTTTCTTCCTTCTTCAATGGSTGAAAATTTCTCTATCGGGGGACATGAGACAAGGACCTRCTTGTGTGCTTGTCACCTAGGGTTTTGATTCAACAATATTCATAACATATGCAAGAAATTAAACTACAACCATTCATTAAGAAGTTTTGCAGAAAAATACTTACAATTCATCAAGAAATAACCATGCAAACCCTAGTTGTAACACCTTCCTTCAAGAGAAACACCATAAAATGCGAAAAAAGTCTTCCTTCAACAAGTGCTCCTCACTAAATCAGCCAAATACCCAAGAGAGGGCGCAAATTTCAGACCTCGCTAATGAGTGAGTGAGAAATGATGAAAAAATGGAGAAAATCCTCCATTTATATAATATCATGACCTAATTTTACTTTTTAGGTCATGTAAAAGACCAACAAGGCCAAAATACCCAAATCATATTGTTTTACATTAAATTGTCAAATTAAATCCTAAATCACGCTGAAAAGAGAGGAAAAGCCCCTCCAAGGGAGACGTTAGCCCCTTTTTGGGCAGATGGGGCGTCCTGGAGCAAAATGTTAGCCCTCCTTGGGCTTCTCCAACCTGCCACACGTGCCACTGCTGCCAAGTTTGCCCCCCAAAATGTCCATGATGTTGGGTGACGTCATGGTCAAGACGGTGACGTCCTAGGCCTCCCAAGGCCAACGTTACACTAAGAAAGGGTCATCACCCCTAGGTCAAGCTCTTTCGGGGTGCCTCTGGTGGAACGTCCTCTTCTCCTCTGGTGCAAAGCTCCATATCCATCTCTATCCTCTATCCGCCCCCTAATGGGGTCTCAGTGTCCACCTGATGGGCTCTTCAGCCCCATGGAGGTCCGAATTGATCATCCCCCCATGTGTACCGAATCAAGATGGTACCTGTCTATCGGGCATGGCCCTGCACATCAAAAGCTACGCCCTCCATGGGCTTATCAGTCACAGGGATCATAGCAATGTCAATCACATTTCATCATCAATATTAATAAACATATGCATAAAACCCCTAATAGACCAGTCAATAGCTCAAAGACGTTACACAAACCTAGTATACAAGTCTGGGAAAAGGGCAAGGCATCCTATTGGGCTAGTATCCACTGAATAAGGGAAGTTCCCGGAAGAGACCTCTTCCAAGCCATGTAAGTGGATGAAGTGGTCAAGGGATGTCCAAGCAGGTGGGTGCAGGCCAAGGATGCAATGTGTTACCTGTGGGTGCTTTTGTAGAAGGCAAGTTGTACCTGTCATGGATGTAATTCTTTCCAAGCCCATTCATGCCTTTTATTCTTTACGTTATTTCATTTTTTATTGTTTTTTTCTTTTTTGCTCGAGATAATCAGGGGGCACTGCCCTGTCGTGGTGACCAGTGGTGACAGTGTTACCCACAAGTACTTTCACAGAAATGAAAAGGCTGGCTCGTGATGAGACCCCCTTTCCTTTGGCCATGCAACCAAAGGTCACTGCCCTGGCGTGGTAACCAGCTGATGGCAATGTCATACTGCTAGGTACCCATGGACCTAATAGGTTGGCTCGTAATGAGACCCCCTATCCTCTGGTTAGGTCTTGCTTTTTATTATTTTTTTAGGGTCCCTCTTGTTTCTTGTTGAGAAGCCTTTTATTGTTTTCTCGGGGATCCCTGGGCGAAGCATCTCGAGGTTTTATTCTTAGGCTTTTATCTTTTACAAGCTCGCTTTTACCTTCTGGGCCTTTAGCCCCTTCTTCCCACTAGATAAGGTGCAACCCTAGAAATAGGTCAACCCAGTGCCCGGACAAGTGTAATGGGACAGGTGAGTGGGAAACAAGATGAAAAAGTGAAACTGTGAAGGGAGCGGACGATGGCTTCTCAGAGACAACCCCCTGTGGCTAAACAAAACCAACAGACACAGGCTTACTAGGACATCCTGTCAATCCCCAAAGCATGGTCAAGTGGGCAAGTGTAAGATCCAAGCAGTTGTTAGAAATAAAAGGAATCGGATGCATACATTCAATGGTTTTGATGATCAAAGTGACACATACCATGATACTTGAACTAATTACCTCATGAAGCAAGAACCCTCTCCGACACAAGACCAAGCCGATGGTGGTGGAGGCTATTGTTGTTGCTGACAGGATAAAGATGCTGGAAGAGAGAAAAGGTGGGCCCTCCGGGCATTGCTGAAGTCAATCCTGCTCTTGGTACTTCATGTCTAGGACTTGTGGGCCTCGAGACATGATCTCCTAGTTATCCCTGAAAGTGGGGGATAACACTACTCATATAGGTTCTACAACAACACTATTGAAAAATCTACCCAAGCAAACTAGTTTGCTTGGGACATCTACTCAATATATCAAGAAAACTTCAACAAGAAACAATGTCACCTCCAATCCAAATGCACCAAGAGCAATCTTTGATGCACCAATGTCCTCCAAAGCTCTTTCTTATTACCAAGTAGGAAGTTGCAGCAACTAATTGCTACAAGTTCCTCTCCAAAAGTGAGAGCAAGAATGAATGAAGCAAGAAGAGAGAGATGAGAAGTGTGAGGAGAGAATTTGGTAGCATAACAATAGCTCAAGAGATGGTGAAGAAATGAGGGTGAGAGGGCCTTCATTTATACTTGGAGAGGCAGAGTGACCCCTCTTGGATGAGAGCCAAGTGTCAAAACCCAAGTCAAAGTGATCATCTCAAGGAGGGGGGCGCAACTCTAAGGTTTGAGACATGGATTGATGAGGTGGAATGAGGTGGAGGGTGTGGGCCATGGCTAATGGATGATGTGGGTGGCTTAGGAGGGCGCACCAAAGGAGAGAGGGCGCCACTCCTTCAAATTTTTCTTTTTCTAAAGATCCTCATGAACGGGGGGTGCAAATCCCCTAGGGGGGTGAACTGTATGATGAGAGTATTATGTCTAGGGGGTGTGTAAAGGTTAGAAAGGGGTTTGGGTAAGTTAGGAATGGGTTTAATCATCATCTCCCACCTTTACTTCACACATTTAGCTCAATTTTACAAAAAATGATATTTTTACTATGTCATAACTTAGCAATTAAATTGTTGTTTTCACTGACTAAGACTCTCGACGGACAAACACCTAGCAAAAGTTGTCCAACTGAGCTGAAACTTGGTCCAAGGGTGTAGGGGGTCTCATTCCATTTCTTTTGAGCACAAATACCCCTAGCAAAGCCCAAGGACCTAGTTTTTACATTTTTTATCAAAAATAATTAAAATTACCCAACTTAGGCAATTTTAATAAATTAAAAAAAAAACTATCTAGACTCGACAGAATTTCGCAAAACTTTGAGAGATGTCTTACATGCTCATTTACAACATTCCTAAACACTAGCTACCAGAGGACGAGACCATTAGAACGTCTTTCACCACTTTGGAGGAATTATTTGTGGGAGTGAAAAACTCAAGGGAAATTAATAAGGCTGGTTAGGCCAAATTAATAACCTGAGGAAAAAAACATTCAATGAAAGGGACTCCTCTAATGATGAATTCCTAAGGTAACTGACCTAACTATGATTCATGCAGACCTATTACATTATTATCCCACGCAAGGGAGCGGAAATTCCATTTACAAAAATATGTGTTGAAGGCCAAAAATGCCCTGTAAAACCATGGAAGTCTCTGACTTGGTAGCATCTGATGATGCATATCTTCATGGTACATGGATTTGACCCCCTAGTCGAATAGGTGGTCAACAAGCGATAGGCATGTGTATTCAATTTGCCTTACTACCAAGTGTAGGTATTTAATAAAACACTAATAAAAATATTTAATACAAACTTCTTAAGGTGGTTATGCTTTCATTTTTTGTTTCTGATTTTTTAGTTGAGAGACCTTTTTATGTGTTATAAAATATATTTATATTTTTATACATGTCATTTCCCCGCTGTATCCAGACCCTAGCTTTTCAAAAATTTGGTGGATCTAGATCTGACTCTGTATCTGGATCCTGGTTTTGAAGTTTAGTTACTGTTGAGCACTTGGAGCTCTTGTTTGAAGGGAAATGTTGGAGGAGCAAACATCAAACTCCAAATTTTATATTGTGTAAACTTTATTATCTTAGTTGTTAATATATATGTCACCAATCTAACATTTAGATGTTAAGGTTATTGGTTAGGTGGTTAAGCCACCATAACCAACCTAGGGTGCTATATAATAATGTAAAGAGGGATAAATAACTTGAGAGAGTGGTATATGTATTGTGGGTAACCTATCTCAGGCTTCTGATCATGTGCTTGTTGCAGCATTATTATTATATCTGACATTTATTATTATCTCCGTGTTTATGTGTTTATGTGTTTGCAGGCTTTTGTTATGCACTCATATAAAAACATACAGAGATTGCTATTACAAATAATTTGTCTAAGAGTACTTGATATACAGATAAGTCTAAGAGTCAAGAATTATATTAACTGTATCATAATCTGTCAAGCAGTCAGTTTCTGATGCAATAAAAGGAGATAAATGAATGGAATCTAGTTGCAGTTCACTATTACTGTCATACAATTCTAATTTCTTTCTTTTTTTATTCCCTTCATTGCTAGTTTTTTAATCAACCTAGCACTAACAATTTTATGACTGGACGAAAACGTCAGTCATGATGTTCCCCAAAAGAAACATGGAATGCCAATTCATATAACAAGCAATGACCACCCTAAAGAAGAAAAAATTTCCAAATGAAGTGAGACATGGATTGGTAACTTAATGCAGGAAATATACAGAATATACCTTTTGAATTAAGATCCGCCTGAATAGTTCTGAACGCAAAGTCGCCATCACTTTCTCCCAGATCGTACTCATATTCGTTACAAAAATAATGGTAAATATTGGTTCCAATAAATAAAGAGTACCTATTTTACTGAGCAATCCCCATAGTTTCTCTGAGTTTGTCCCAATAAGGATTTCAAAAAATCGACCTGTGTAAACACCATACAAGAAATAATATCACATTGAATGTTAATATGAAAAATATGTTTCATTTTGTATAGTTTACCCTTTGCCTCAAATACAAAATTGCACATAATAGTGTGTAAACCCATCCTATATGATTATTGTGCTTGATAAACACTGGTTATCTAAAAACCAGTAAACTGCAACACATCAAAGGCTCTCCACTTTTCCAATAGAGACACAATCCACATAATAAAGCATTCTAAAATATTCAACATTCTAAAGACAACAATAACATGCTTGGAAAACAAAAAAAATTATTCTTAATAGTTGTGAAACATGGACTTGACTTCAATGCATAGCTGTGTGAGTAGCAAAATTTCAAACTTACAGCTGGAGTCAATTGTTTGATAATTGTTGGTTTGTACAGAGATAGAAAAATATGAATGGGTGCTCAGAAAGTAGATTTCTTTAAACTCCATAAAATAATAATATAAAGATGTTATGTACTTTTATGAAGAAAATGTTTAAAAGATTGGAAAAAAAAGCAAATGTGGAAACAAGATTCAGTTGTTGCGGATTTCGATTGCCAGCGATGTATAGTATACTTCAAAAGAATTTTACAGAGGATATGAAAACAATTGGATTTATTTGGATAAAAATCCCCACTTTTTCTCATGAGGAACACTATCCGATTACATCAAGACCTGCGGTTAGTCGAAATCGTGACCTACTGGTGTTTCTCTCTACAACAAAAATTAGCTCTGCAACTTACAAGGCTTGGCTCTACCCACGCCCATCTAGTAGATCGCAAACCCTCCTGTTCCTATCTAGTATCATGCACTCTCATAATAGGAATTCTCTATCGCTTCTTCCTAGCCCTCTTGTACTTCTATGTTCTCATGCTCCCCTATAGAATTTCTTTCTCCTGTCAAGAATGTCCCCTCTGGCTTGAACTTTGTTGTCAGATAGCTCGCAAGCCCTTCCATGCTTGTCTACTCTCATGCTCTCCTGTCCAAGGAATTATTTTTCTCTTCCCTAGTTCCAAGCCCTCCAACACCAGTTTTCTCTAGTAACTTCCTGTCAAAGTTCTTTATCCCATTGAGCATGTCCCCTCTTGCCTAAACTATCTTGGCTAGTAGCTTGCAATCCCTCCTGCACATTCATTTTCTTGTGCCCTCCCATCAAAGTTTTCAGAACTATTCTTGGATCCCTTGACCTCCATCTCTCCCCTACCTACCAGTAAATCCTGCCTCACAGTAAATCCCGCCTCACCTGATTTTCTACACAAGCATTCCCTTCTCTGTTTCCCCCAACCTCCATGCCTCCCTACCTACTCGTAAATTGTGCCTACCCTATTTTATCGCATGAATATGCTCTTCTCTACCTATTCTGATTTGATACAACTCCGTCCCATCTACAACACGTGCCCTACCTACACCCCTTCTCTAAGTGTTCATACATTTTCAGCACTTAGGTTTTTGTGGTTGTCTGTTGTATGGATCCATGGTCACGTAGTTTCAGCTGGTCACTGGGGACCATAGAGTTTCCTCAATAGTTTTACAAGTGCCATTAGTTCTCCCCACTAAAATTTAAATCTTCATGGATTTACCAAATATTATCCAACTGGGTTTCAACCTTCGAACAGTTGGAGAGTTAAAGGAATCAACTCTTGAAGAGATGAAAACATAAATCTATGATCATATGCAACAAATTCTTATCCTAGTGACAGAGAAGGATATTATTGCAGAACTTCACAACCAACTCCAGGCACAAGAGCTTAAAATCATTGACCTCCGACACTTCCACAAACACCAATGAAAACTCAAACACCTCTAGGTGAAGGATTACAACTCCTTCAAACTGAGTTGTTAGATATTAAAAATCAACAGAAGAAGATTCTCATTCTACCAGAGAAGCTAAAGAATGAAACCACGGTTCCCAATAAAATCTCCAAAAGTAAGTTGATGAACATAGTTCCTCGATGCAAGTGGTCAAGGGTTGGAAGGCCCCCCCATCATGCAACTTGTCATGCAGACAAAATTTGAACAAGAAAGAGCAAGACAGATGAAAGAACTTAACCTTAGAGTTTGACGTCTCTTGAGAATCCCAGATCCCTCCTAGGCTAGCCATAACTTCATCATGACACACTTGACCTTAAAGACATCACTTTGGATAGAGCATGGTCGACTTCAAATGGCACATTCAATATCTGTTTTAGTTCAGCTAAAGAATGTCTCTAGATCTTCAGAGCCAAAAAGAAGCTATACTCCCACCCTCAATGGATATACCTTGATTCATACCTTCCATGCCTCCATGTCGAAGAGTTGAAAAAGGCTCATTCTCTTAAGATCCAAAAAAAAGTTATTCTCCCTTCCTCAATGGATATACCTTGATTCATACCTTACACGCCTCCATGTTGAAGAGTTGAAAAAGGCTCATTCCCATGTAGTGGTTGCGAAGAAGGACAACAAATAGATTTCATTTGAGACAACGAGGCCATGATTCAGGACTCCCCTCCTCCAAGGTGGCCCTTCCCTTGGCCTTCTAAATGATGATCTTCCAGGGGTCTCAATAAGTGAGGGTGGTATTTCTATCACCTACCATAATTGTAATGGTGTTGTTTGGTCTTCTTTGGGCTCTCTTCAAGATGTTATTTCAGCAAGGAATTTTATACTTCTCAAGGAGACTCATGAAAGCTTTAAAACGACCCTTCATGAGTCTCCTTAATACGACTTCAAACATAGGTTAAGTCGTATTCAGGACTCTAGGGGTGGGGCCTACCTTATCTAGGACTATCTTAAACCTAAGGTTTTGGTTATAGAATTAGACAAGAATTCTCGATAGATGTGGCTTCATGTCAAAAGCAGCCCACTACCCTTTTCAAGATGCTTTAATTGTTGTTCATTACTTTGCCCAACATCTTCAACCCTTGTGATTCATACGGATGTCAATGTTGGAAAATTGGTTGTCATTGATGTCAACCCTAGAAGAATCCTTGAAGCAAGTCCATAACCCCTAGAAGTGATGGGTTAAATTGAAGGAGCCTCCAAAGTGGTCCCCTCATGGCGTAGCTTTAAGCATGGCCCTCACGGGAAGACGCTTTGCAGAAGCCTAACACAAAGCCCTAGACGTCAAGCAAAGAAGCCTGGAGGTATGGTCAAGAAGCCCCAAAAGTAAGGAATGGAAGCCCCGGAAGCAAGGCTAAGTTACCCCTAAAGTCGGCCCCAATTGGAATAAGTATTAAAGATAAAATTAAGATAGCAAGTGTAGCGTCGACCCCAAAAAGATAAAAATAAAATTGCAAGTGTAAAGTCGGCTCAAACTGAAATAAATATTAAAAATATTATTGAAGTGGTAAGATTCAAGTCAGACCCATTTGAATTAATTATCCGGGTCAATTTGGCCCTAAAAAGAGGGTTAAATCTTGTATAAATAAAGCGCCTAGGAGCTCGTTTGAATTATCAAATCATGTGATTTCTATCTGAGGTAAGCAAGGAGATCTAAGGCGAATTTCTGAGGCAGAAAGGACAAGTTTTGAAGGTCTATTTAGGGCGAATTTTAGGAGTCTGTGGGCAATATTTAAGGTTTGTTCTGAGGCCTATTTTTTAGGCAAATTAGGCCTATTCTGAGGCCTGTTACCTACCAAAGTTGCAGTAGGATGGACTTGCAGTTGAGCCGCCAAAGTTTGAACATGGAGTGTTCAAAATCAAAGTTCAGAAGTCCAGCCGGTCACTATGACCAACTTTTTCTTCTTCTTCTCTATACCGCATTTCCATCCCCCCCATGGGGCATTGCGATAAGGTGAATCTAGCATGATGAATTTGAAAAAGTTTTAGCCTCCTAAGACTTAATCATGAGCGCATAACTCTAGAGTGTTTTTCTTACTTATTAATTATTTCTTGCTTGGATTAATTTTTAAGTAAGTTATAATTTTTGAGTTTTTTCACTCATTTCCTCCAACGCTGGAGTGTGTACTGATGGTTAGGCCTTAGCTGGGAACATCTAAGTCTAGTGTCTAATGTATATTACCATGTTAGTCATCATTGTAAAGTCATATGGAAATTATGCTAGGTCCCCCCTAGGATTTTTTTTATGTTTTCAGTCAATAAAAAATTTCCCGCAAAAACGGGATTTTTTAATTGTAAATAAGTCATAAGTTAGGAAAGTGGTACTAGGAGGCATTATATGCCTTGGGGGTATTCATTTTCACATCCATAATGCCCACTTACCTATGTATCACCTTTTTAAGGGAAAATAGTGATTATTTAATCAGAAAAAGTCACTTTCTCTCAAAAAGTCAATAAAAAAGGCAAAAAATAATAAAAAAACAGCAAGCCTTTAATTGAGGAAACATGTCAGGGACATGTTTCTCTCATGTCTGGAGTCATTTGAGAGGTGGAAAGATAACTTAAAAGAGAAGGCGAGTTAGGAATGAGGTGCCCAAGGGAGGAGATCCCAAGGTTGGGACTTGCCCTTCCCTTGTATACATGGCACATTCTAGAGGAGGAGCGTCAATCCCAAGAGGGATGACTCACCCTCTCCTCCTACCTCATCACAAGTGGCGAATTAAACCTTGAGACACCTCCCTCATGTGAGGCGAGTCACTCCCTCACTTGGAGATGAGTCAATCCATCACATTCATCTCTTGCCACTCGCCCTCACCAAGGAGATCTGCCCTCTCCACTTGTCACACGCTTCTACATTGGGATCTTCACCCAAAATGTTATTTAAGCAAGTCATCTCCTCCATTATTTGGTTAATGGGAGTTTGTCTTGCCTTGTTGTTGTACTATTGATGTAATACTTTATGTTAAGAAAATTAGTGAGGAAAGGTAAAAGTGAGACTTTAAGTTGTGTCAATGAAAGAATAAGTCTCAGCCATTGATCCTGTAAAAGATCCAATGGTTGGGATCTTCCACGAAGTTGAGGGCCCACACACAAACCCTAAGCTAAGGGAAAACGAAAAGGGTAAGTTACCCGATAGTTTTGTCATTCGAACATGAGAGGAGGCGTGTGGAGGCACACACAACATAGTGGGCAGACTAGCCAGTGTAGCCCTGGGCAACCCGCATCTGGCATAAGAAATTAGTGGTTGCCTTTGCATACAGTTTAGCACAGGTACACAGAGCGAGGAGGGTCATAGACACTTAGTGTCACTCCAAGATTGCAGTCAAAGGGAAGTAAGAGTTGTATCGGGTGGGGAAAGAAAAGCCCGATCCATACCAGTCCGTACAAACTACAGGAGTACGGGCTTCCATTGTAATGACAGGGTTGTAAGAAGTCTGCTATTGTTATTTTGTAATTTTCTGCTGAGATAAACAAACTGTTTATTACCGCTCTCATTTCTATTTTGTTTTGAGCAACTATTATGTTCCATAGAGAATGTGTATATCTTTTCAATTAGTATTTACATGGTGTCAGAACGCAGGTTAAATGGAACAACTATCCTCAAACAAAATGGCAGAGGAAGTGTCTATGGCCTGCCTGTCATCCACCCAAACCGATGAGGTCTGGTATATAGACAGTGGAGTGTCCAGTCACATGACTGGCCACAAGAACTACTTCAACAGCCTGAGTGAAAAGGAATTTGGGTTTGAAATCCTCCTTGGTGATGACTATGCCTATCATCCAAAGGGAGTCGGAACTGTAAGGTTTGAGAGGGAGTCTGGCAAGCCTCTCTACCTATTATGTGTCCTTTATGTCCCTGGGCTGAAGAAGAATCTGGTCTCAGTATTAGCCCTTGAAGACAAGGGTTATGAGGTCTCCTTCAAGGATCGAAGGGCCTACATCAAGCCCAGAGGGTTGAGCAAGGGATCTGAACAAGTCATTGGAGTAAGAAAGGACAAGCTGTATAAATTACAGTTTGACTCCCACTATGCTCTAGCAAGCAGCAACATCACCAGAGACTATGAACTATGGCACAGGCGTGTAGCTCACCTCGGACATGGAGCTCACATAATTCTAGGTAAGATTGTGATAGGGATGCCTTCATTCACTACAAAACACCATGAAGGATGTAAAAGGGTGTGTTCTAAGCAAGTATGTATGGGCACCTTTCCCCAAGAGTGATTCGAGGACCAAGGGCATTCTGGACCTAATTCATATTGATATTTGTGGTCCCGTGTCCTCATTATCCATAGGAGGGAAGTTGAGATACTATATCACATTCATAGATGACTTCTCCAGAAAGACTTGGATTTACTTCTTGACAGAAAAAACCTCAGAAAAGGTACTCAAGAAATTTCAAGAATTCAAAGCTTTTGTTGAAAATCAAACAGGTAAGAGGATAAAATCCCTCAAGTCTAATAATGGGGGGGAATACACCTCATATGTCTTCAAGAGGTGTTGTGTTGAGGCTGGAATCAAAAGAGAATTGATAGTCCCTTATACCCCAATAGACAAGGTTTAAGCATGAAGTTCATTCCATTTTAGCATTTTACTTAAACCATAACCAATTATGTTGCAACAACCAAGATCACAAGAAGAAACACCATGCACAAGTACACAAGAAGTATCCTAGGAAACCCTTCTCAACAATGGAAGAAAACCCAGCCAAATCCTTTGCTATATTCTTCAAGAGAAAGACCTTCACCACCAATAAAACCAAGCACACAAGAGGGTGCTTGCAAACCCTAGAAGACTAGCACCCAAGAGAGGTGTGCACTTTTCCCAAGAAGATGTACTTGCTGAAATTTTCAAACTCACACAAAAGATATGTTTCCTCAATGGGGAATTTACATTTACTTATATTAGACTTGACCTGTCAACAGAAGTGTCTATTAGCACAATAGGGCCAACCTCTCTATCTCACAATATAATTAATATTAACCAAATTAATTATCTTTTACATTAATTATCAATTACATTAAGGTGGGGCCGACCTGTACCCTTTACATTACAATTAGGTTTATAGGCAGGTCTAACTCTTGAACAATATAGCAAGGGATCTCATACACCCACTAGTGCTCAACCACTAGCGGCACATCCATAGGGATGTCCATACCTCTATCTCATTGCGTCTCACGTGAGAACCACACTCACTAGTTCTCAGCCACTAGGATCACGTTCACCTGTGCTCATCCACAGGCACGTCCACTCAACAGATCTTCTTTCCCACTGCATTACATAGGAGAGTCATCT
>ML815686.1:31312-81779 GCA_009831015.1 Picea engelmannii
ATAAGGTGGAAACAATTAAGACCCCAGGTCTTTTACAACCATTATCCATCCCAAGTCAACGTTGGGAGGAGGTTTCCATGGATTTCATCACAGGGTTACCAAAGTCTGAAGGAAAGAGTGTAATCATGGTGATTGTTGATAGAATGACCAATTACACACACTTTTGTGCACTCTCTCATCCCTTCAAATATAGTACAAATGCCACCGCATTCATGGAGACAGTTCAAAAGCTACATGGCAGCCCAAAGATTATTGTAAGTGACGAGATCCCATCTTCACTGGACATTTTTGGATAGAATTATTTTCTTGTATGGGTACTCAATTGGATCACAGCTCATCCTATCATCCTCAATGTGATGGAAAAACTGAGATAGTGAAAAAATGTCTGGAAGGCTACCTTCATTGCTTTGTCTTTGATAAACAAACACAATGGTTCAAATGGTTACCCTTGGCAGAATGGTGGTATAACACTTCCTTTTATACTGCAAAAAAAATGACACCATTTATAGCACTTTATGGATACCACCCTCCTTCCATCACTTCTTCTCTAAAAGAAAAATCTAAAGTTCAAGCAGTGGGAGATCACATCGAGAATCAACAACAAGTTCTCCAAATCTTAAAGGACAACCTGACCATGGCACAAAATCGCATGAAATAACAAGAAGATCAACATCATAGTGAAAGAACTTTTGAAGTAGAGGATTGGGTGTTTTTAAGACTACAACCATACAAACAGATGTCCCTCAAGCAAGCCAAGAAGGATAATAAATTATCACCAAAGTACTATGGTCCTTATAAGGTGTTGCAAAAGATTTGTACTATGGCATACAAATTGGAGCTGCCTGCATCTTCACTAGTACACCCAGTTTTCCATGTTTCATGCTTAAAGAAGGTTATAGGTGACAAGATCCCAATTCAAACTATATTTCCAGAACTTGATGAGGAAGGAAAAAGCATATTGGAGCTTGAAGCCATCACTGACACAAGAATTCGCTAGCTGAGGAATAGATCCATTTCAGAGTATCTCATTAAATGGAGGAAACAACCGGCTGAAGATTCCACTTGGTAAGATGAGTCTTTTATACAAAAGCATCCAGATTTACTCAAGCGTTGCAGACAACACTTGTATCAAGGAGAGGGGCATGTTAAGCCTTAATATTAGCTCATTACCCCTTAATTGGGGAATATTATATTAGTAATGTTATTTTATTTATGTCGGCTTTAGGCCATTAGTTGTAAAAATACCTCCTAGTCTCCTATATATACCAGGGAGACATTTTTATTTTGAATCATCTTGTACTTGAACATTTAAGTGGAGTAAAAGGAGGTTTCCCCCTTGAAGAGGCTTATTATCTTAAATTATCTCTTTTTCAAGGTGTTGAGTACTTTTTCTGAGGTTTCTCTATGCTATATTGATATTTGGTTCTTAACAACAGGAAATGGCTTGAACAATGCTAATGGATTCCAAATTGATAGATATTTTTTGGACACATGCAGTGCATACATCAATTCACATTCAAAACAGAGTAATGCTCAGAAACAACAATGAAAAAACTCCCTATGAACTATGGAAAGGAAGCACAGACAACAACCTCTACATCAAGGTAACTCAAGGTAATATTTTATTAATTGAAATTTATGTTGATGATATTGTTTTGGAAGTACTAATGACAGGTTAAGCCAGAAATTTGCAAAGGATATGCAGAATGAATATGAAATGTCATTACTTGGAGGACTATCCTTATTTTTGGGTCTTCATATATGTCAAAGAAACCAAGGAATTTTTATTTCTCAAACTAAGTATATCATAGAAATGCTAAAGAGGTTAAGAATGGAAGATTGCAAACCAATTACCACTCCTATGCAAACTAGTTGCAAGTTGAGAAAAGATGATGATTCAAATTCTACAAACAAGAGACAATACATGTCAATTATTGGTAGCTTACTATATGTGACAACATCCATACCATATGTGATGCAGACAATTGGACAGGTGGCACAATTTCAAGCAGCACCAAAGGAATCACATGTATTAGCAGTGAAGAGGATTTTCAGATATATCAAAGGAACATAAGAGTTTGGATTATGGTATCCAAAAGTAAAGGACCTATCACTTATTTCCTACACAAATGCAGATTGGGCAGGTTGTATTGATGACCGACGAAGCACCTATGGAGCAACATTCTACTTGGGTGAGTGTTTAGTATCATGGATAAGCAAGAAAAAATCACCAGTATCTCTATCTATAGTCGAGGTAGAGTATATTGTAGTAGCATCATGTTGTACACAGGTTCTTTGGATGAAACAAACTCTGAAAGATATACATGTTGAGTATGATGAGCCCATTCCAATCTATTGTGATAATATAAGCGCCATCAATATCTCAAAGAACCCTGTCATGCACTCCAAGACGAAGCACATTCCAATCAAGTATCACTTTCTACGGGAGCAGGTTGCAGAAAAGAACATTAGAGTTGAGTATGTGGACACAAAATAACAAGTGGCAGACATCTTTACAAAACCACTTCCACAGGAAGCCTTTGAATATCTTCGCCAGAGACTAGGAGTAATTTCTACTCCAAAATGAATACGTTTGAATGCTTATCTTATATGTCATAGATGTACATGAGGAAGCACCATAAGTAGGACAAAGGGGGAGAGATTTATCATATGAAAAAGGTAAATTCTTGGAGAGAGAGAGAGAGAATAGAGGTATGTTTCCAAGGGGAGTGATTGTCACAAGGGAAGAATGAGTGATATCACTTCAGAGTGATACCCTTTATCAAAGGGGGAGATATTATTCATATGAAGGGAAAGAGAGTAATCAAAGGATTATAAACACAAAGAAAAATCAAAGGCATGTAGACAGGGGGAATAGCCCCAAGGAGAGTTCAGTTAGGGGAAGAAACCACAAAGGGAGATACCCTTTTCCATTGATGTCAAAGGGGGAGAGATAGAAACATTGATAAAGAGTATAAGAATGAATGTTATCATGACTAAGTGTTGCCATCAATGTTGATGTTGAAATCAATGCCAAAGGGGGAGATTGTCAGACAGTTGGCTTAGGTTGATGGATAGTTGGTATGGATTTTTAGTTGTCATTGATGTCAACTATTAGAGAGTGATATTTTAAGTTGATGTTAACCCTTGGATAAAGTACGATATCGAATTCCAGTAGCACAAAGGTTTGGGTAATGGACCCAAGTTTGTTTGATGTAAAGATGACTCATTATTTTATTTTCATGGTTGATAATAAGTACAAATGGATTAACTCCAAAGTGGTCCCTTTATGGTGAAATCCCTCACGGGAAGACACTTTGCAGATTGAGTTATCCTAGAAGTATGGTTAGAGAACCCATGCTTATTTGTGGAATAATGAGATGAAGGTCAGTGAATTTTTTGGTGAAACTATCCTATATGGATAGTGCTTGTCATTCCATTTCTAGTGGTGTGTGTAACATCACATAACTTCTCACGGTTAGAGAGTTATGACCATGAGAAGTTGGAGAACCCAGGTTTGGGTAATGGACCCAAGTTTGTTTGATGGATAACAATACGATTTTTGATATATTTTCAGGTAATACTATTCTATATGGATATTACATGCCATTCCATTTCTGGTGGTATGTGAAATGTCACATAACTCCTCACGATTTTAGAGTTATGGCCTTACAAAGTTGGAGGACCCTCATATGTCATCTAGAAGCCCCAAAAGGTCAAAGTAGTCAAAGTGGTTTAAGAGATTTTAAAAGGTAAATAATACAGTGAAGTGATGAGTGTATTATAATTGAAAGTGAATACAAAATAAATTTAATGGAGAAATTAGAAGTGGGTTAACCTTAAAATAAGGAAAGTGGGCAAAGTGACCTAGAAGATGTTTTTAAGGAAGATACTTGGAGAGTATAATTAAGAGGAAAGGATCTCTCATTTAAGAAACACTTGAGAATATTAAATACCTATAGGTTTCTGAGGTAACCAAAGGATATCTAAGCCAAATTTCTAAGGGAAGGTGAAGAAAAGAAGGCCATAATTCAAGGAAGGATAAATTCTTTTGATGATGCTTTCTAAGGTATGTTATTTTCAGGTCATCACCATTTTCGCAATAACGTTTTTTCTAGAATGCTTCAGACCATGAAATTGCTATGACATTGAGGAAACATATACAAGTATCTGTGGTAAAAAATTCAGCATGTGGGTCATTTTATTTTTGGAGTTACACTCTATGGAAAATAGGGTTTGTGGCTAGTCCTGAAACTAGTCAAAAACATGTGTTTCGGGTAAAAACATCATAAATTATTCATAAAAGATCCAAATTCATTAAGAAAAAATTTGGTGGTTAAATTACAGTCTTTAGTATGTTGTGTAATATTTTTAGATTGATTCAAAAAATATTCAGAGTGGGGCATGCTCTACAAGGTCGCTCTCAAGAATAAGCCAAAATTCAACAAGGTATGCCATTTTTTCTATAACTCATTTTCTGAGACGTTACAAGTAGTGAAACCTGGAGGAATTGCATAAAAAACACTAAGAACATTGTCTATCAGTTTCATATATTTATTCATTACAGGTACAAAGTTATGATTATTTCAAGTTAGGGTTGTTGACTAATCCAAAACTAGGAATGTGAGACTAAAGAAAAGTTTGATGAAAATGCCAGTCTCTTGTTGTTAAAGTTAAGGAAGGTTTGCAGGAATGTGATCATATACACCAGGTTTATTACAGAGTTACAAATCAGATTTGGATGATGAAATTTATTAGGGCATTTGGTTGAGGTACATGTCAGCTACATGGTTGAGACAAGTAGTTGATGAGTTGGCACATACATGAGGTGTATAGTTGATGATGTTGGTACATATTGATGAGTCATAGTTGATGAAGTAGTTCATACATGATTGGAACATACTTGGTACATGGTTGGAGGCAGTTGTTAGTAGTATTGTTGACACATGGTTTATGGACGATGTAGCATACTTGTATTATTAGAAGCACATATTGATCTTGGTGATGATTATGAGTTTTTGTGTTATACTTGGTTGATGCACATCTTTGAGAGTTGTCTTGGTGATTGATCTTGGTGAGTAGCTCTGATTTGGTTGATAAAATTGATGAGACAGGTTGTTGTGATTGGTTGTTTGAACAAGTTGTTGTGACAGGTTATTTGTATAGGTTTGATGCATGGTTGATACACTTGTTCATGGTACAGGTTGAGGTATAGGTTGGTGCATGGTTGATGCACTTGTTTATGGTACAAGTTGATTACAGGTTGGTTGGTACAGGTTGGTGCATGGTTGATGCAATTTTTTATGGTACAGGGTGATTACAGGTTGAGGTGGAGGTTGATGCATGGTTCAAGTTATTGGTATAGGTTGTTTGGTACATGTTGATTGGTACAAGTTTACAGCAGTATATCTCACAGTGATGGTGTGACATTAGTTCCATCATTCTACTTATACATCAAGGTGGTTGGATGGGGCAAGGACAAGTGGTTGTATCCACCTTCCGGTTGTAGGCGGAGAACATAGGGGGTTGTAGCCTCCTTCTGGTTGTAGCAATAGAATTGGGGAGTTGGATCTTCCCTCAAGTTGTAGCTTGAGAAACTAGGGGCTTGGAGCCTCCTTCCAGCTGCAGCTAGAAAACAAAGGAAGTTGGTGATTCTAATGAATGTAATTCTTCAAGACATATAAGAAAAATCCTTCTGTGGTTTTCTCCCGCTTTGGGTTTCCACGTAAAAAACTGGTGGACTGTGTATGTGTATGATTGTTCATTTGTTCATTGTTTATTTACTCTGTAGTTATTGGATGATAATTCTACATTGATATAAAACTTGGATTATATGGTTAAAAAGTATTATAATTATGCTATTACTAATTCACCCCCCCTCTCATTAATCCAACACTATCAAGTCACAGATAAGAGTATAACCTTCTCGCCATGGGAAAGGGAGAACCCTTTTCTCTTTGAGGTACATAGTCACTCAACCAAAGGGAGAGGAATTCCAAACCCAAGGAAATAATCCTATTGTTGTATATCAAATAATTCATTTTTTCCTGAATGGGAGGGCCTTTCCATGACTACTATTACCCATAAACACTAGGGCCTTGAGACACTCGACCAATCCGGTAAGGTCTCTATCTATCCTAACTTGGATATCCCCAATATGGGGCAATCTCTCCTTGGATATTCTAAAGACCTAATCCGTCCAACCTTCTAACCCTCTGATGGGTCCATCTCAACTTGATCTCCCTCATCTAGCATCCATCCACTCCTTGCTAACCCTGACTTGGCATCCGTCCATTTCAATCCCTCCAACTTTATCCATTTCGGCCAAGCTTCTATTTGTTTCGCAAACCATATCCCCCCCATGGGATGATCGAACTATCTATCTATTTTGGACCTCATCCCTGTGAAGGAATTCAATCTGTAGGGAGTCGCCCTTCAGAAAACCCCTCCTCTATAGTAAGTAGTGATAGGAGGGTTTGACCTTCCCTTCCAGCCAGTGAATAAACCAACAACGATTTCTCTAGTTCACGTAGGAGGAGCGGGAATAGTAAGTATCCTTACGAAAGACAGATTATGAAATACAAAATGAGAGAAAATAACCTATAGGGAAAAGTACCTATTCAAGTAAGTCCCTTACAAGTCACTCCTTTTTATTTAGTTCATTGCACATTCTCTTCCAACTGAAGGGTGAATCCATGCTTTTCAATTTCAATAACAATGAAGAGGAGAAATTTGTCCCATGAAAGTATTTTAAGCCATTTTGTCTCCATCTATGGTAAAGAATCACCCATCGTAGTCACGATGGTAAAAATCACATTTGAATCTATGCAATATCTAGTGGATCTAAATAAGAGCGTGATTCCCCAGGAGGATTTTGATCTTTCTTTCTATTTGGAACGTATTCTCCAAGGCGAGTGAGTGGGTGGAATTTTCGATTTGAAAGAAAAAAGGGTGGAATTCTCTATGCGCCCAGCTCACACAACGATACTACCTTAGTTGGAAAATATCCCTCAAATAATTTTTGTCTCGTAGCCTAGAAATTTCTAATAAAAGGGCCTTTAAGGTGACTGTGGGAGAAAGAGTTACGCAAGCCACTATATAGATTATTCATATTAAAGAGGCGACAAGGAAAATCACAAGAGACTAAATACTATTTTGATTCATAGGAAGCCTTGAATTTGGATGGTCCGAAGTTACCTCACTATTTCCCTTCATGATTTCCCTATACAAAATGATGCAACTAGTCCTCCAGATTGTAAAGGATTCACTGACAAGTAACTCAGGGTCAAATAAGGGGCAGATATTAATATGGTTCGAAAAGACCCAAATCGATATGAATGAAGGAAGAAAGACAAGTTTCATGGAGCAGTCGTCAACTGAATCCATCTATCTGGCATGAATTAAAAAATCTGCAGTAAGCGAGATGGTTTTCTCCATTTTCGGCTTGAAGTAGATAGAGGAGACCTGACAAAGGAACCCTGCCTAACAAAAGTAAAGTAGAAAAAGGGGTTTAAGAACCTAGAACTGAGGGCTCAAACAACATGCATGAGGATATTAGAATGGGTCGAAGAGGGCTCAACCGACATCTATAAGGAAATCAATTGAGGGTCGACCTATCAATAGGTCATTTATGTACTAGACTTATATATATAGGTCGAGGGATAAGGCTCAACCAACATCTCTCCTCAGGAGATCGACCTAAGGGAGATAGAATTTGCCAGCGATATGAACCTCCATTCTCATATCTATCTATAGGTAGAAAGTAACATAGGTTTCTATCTCCATCTATAGATAATAGAGTGGATTGATTCATGAAGCAACCAACCAGTAGTAAATTTCTGAGGCATCACATTCTAGAATAATGTTTTTGATTTTTTGTGAAGTCTGGTGTGGTCAAGACATGAGATTTGCACATTGCCTCTTTCAGTTGTTTGTTGGACCTTGACCAAGTTTTGATGATTCTTGGTCATGTTTGACCTATCTTTGGGACTTCGACAGACTGTCGAAGGCGGAGCGCAAGACGAAGCGGAGATCGCAGGATCTTGGCTCCTTTTTAGGGATTTTTGGGTTTTGGGCTTATGTAATGGGTATGGGGATGTCGACCCATGGGTTTACCCATGTTTAGGCTCGATTTTGTAATATGTAAATAGAAATCTAGGCGATGTAGGAAGTAGTTCGATCTATGTGATCGAAGAGTTGTAAGTTTTGCTAAGTGAAAGTAATATTTGTAAGTGCTTCGTGCATACTGTGTGAGACATGCAGAGCTGAGTGCAAGAGATTGTAAGAGACTGTGGAAGGATTTGTGTTGTAACTCGAGGAAGGAGGATCTAGATAGGTTTGCAGATCTCCTGTCCTCTGTGGAGTAAGATCTCGAGGCTTTGTGCATGTAGCTGATTGACCAAAGATAATAAAGAGACAAAGAGTTGGTGGACGTAGCCCCAGGGTGGGGGTGAAGCATGCATATCCTGTGTCATGATTTCTATGTGCTCTAGTTGTTCTTTATCTATGTGTTGTGAATGCTTTGTGCTTTATAGTTGTTATCTTGGTTATATGATTAAATGCTTAGTGTGATGTTAGATGATGAATGCATCTAATATGGTAGCTTAGTGTTGAATAATGTGAGTAAATGCTAGATCTGATATGTGTTGGTGTGCTTAGCTCTTGGATATACTGGATCTGTGTGAATGTTGTGCCACTTTGTTATTAAAGTTTATTTGTGTTGTAAGTTAAGGTTAAATACTGACAAACTATAACTGCTAAGTGCTCTATTAAGGTGTTATAATCACAGATCTGTGTCCCAGCTAAGGTTGCAGACATCTGAGTCATGCAACCACCCCTGCTTCTACCTCGGGTGAGACTTCATCTTCTTCGTAGGTGTTTCCGAAAGGGTCGGTAGTTAAGGTTTTGTTGGTGTGTTGTTGTAGTGTTGAACCCTGGGTATTCCCCTGTGCCAACAAATTGTTCTGTTGCTGGGATCAAAATTGTGATTGTTGGGAACTAAGGAAAGAGGATCTTTGTGCAAAGATCTAACCTGAAACTGTGAAAACTTTGTGCTTAGATTTGTTTCCCTAGTGCACAGTATTCTACTGACCTATGAAGCTCTGTGCTAACAAGAGAATTCAGATCCAAAGAAAAAAGGTGATATCTGGAAGCTTTATGCTCTGATAAAGGTAAGAATAGTGAAAAGTTTTAGATCTGGAAGCTTTGTTCTCTGTTGAAAGTAAGATTAGTGGAAATTTTTGTTTCAAAAGTATGGATCTAGGTATGTTTGATAAAGTTTGTCCCAGATTTAAAATTAGGGCACAACTAGAAGAAAGACGATTTGATATAAGTAGATCTGATAAGAATAGTGAAAGATATGTTATACCTATGCATAGAAAGAATGTTTGGACTAACCAATGGATGTTGGATCCTAGAAATAAATTTTTGCAGGTTAGCTACTATGATTCTAGTGCACAGTATAGGAAAGGTTGGGGATCATTCAAAAGAAAATGAGGATTAACCCTTTGTTACAGTTGCAGAAGACTGGGACATATGGCTAAGGAATGCCCTGGTAAAAGACCTAGTTGCCTTTGTTGTAAAGCTATGGACCATGAAGTTTTAGATTTCCTTAGAATGATTGTTAAGCCTGAAAAAATGAATATGAGACAAGAAGACCATGAGAAATTTCAAGCAACTAAGACCATGGCAGAACCCCAGAAAGAATCAGAGACTGTATTTCTGCAAATAAAGAAACCCTGAATGACCACCAAAATATCAACTTATCAAAGATATTTAAAGAAAAAGAGTGCATAGAAGAAAGAATAGGAGACTTCGACATTGATTGTGTTCTGGATGAAGAAAAATAGGTGAATATTATGACAGAAAGAACTTGGGAAACTTTAGGAAAGCCTGCTATGATTCCTTCATTGGGAGGAATAAGATTATTTAGAGGAAAGCTGATAAACCTATGTGGAAAGCTCACCTAGATATCTATGAGTGTCCATGGAACTTCGACAGAGGAAGAATTTGAGGTTGTTAAATTTATTGAGAACAATGCTCCATTTGTTATATTACTAGGAAAACCTTGGATTGAAAGGGATCAAGCCAAAAGGAAAGAAGAAGAATCCTTAGAGAAAAAGAAACAAGAGTTGAAAGATTTCATGACTAGGAGGATCCCACACTTGATTGCAAAACAGGAGAACAGATCGAAGATATTTAAAACCATAAACTTGGATGTTGAAGTTGGAAGAACACAAGGAGACTCCCAGAAGACTGAAGCACCTAGAGAAGAAGTATTTCCCCTGAATCCTAGGAAATAATCTCAACAGTGTGAAGTTACTAGGCCAAAAGAAGACAAGAATCATAGTGAAAAGAGGAATAATGAGACAAAGATCATTGTGAAAAAGGCTAGAAAGATCAATAAGAAGAGAGACAAGATCGGAAAATTACAGAAGGTTCCAGAGGGAACTTCGCAGAAGGAAAATTTACAAAACTGGAACTTCACCGAGATATCAGAACAACGCCACATGGCACTTCACCATGGCGAAGCAATATAGCCGTTGGAAACAGTATAACCGTTAGAACAATGCCTTGAATGGTTAGAATGACATTTATGGTCAGAAATCTCTCCAACAGACCGTTGCGACCACACCATAATGAACATAACTGAAGTAATGAAGGCTTCTTGCCCGTTGGAGAGATTCGTTGCCTTGTTATCTACTTATTATGTCGATCCTTGCACCGAGAACACTTTTTCCAACTGTGATTATCTGAGATTGTAGATTAGTTGATTTCTCATAGTGATCATTGAGCTATCACCATCCACCCCATTTCATTGAGTAGTTACTCTTCAAACCTGAGATATTCAACCATGAGCGTGTATGTCTGAAGAACTTAGCATAGTCAAAGAGTTTGTGAAGGAGGTACTCATCGACCTCATGATTGAAAGAGTAATGTCTAAAAGGTTAATGTCTATGGGTGTACAAGAGTCATCGACGAGAGAGGTGCAAGCCTCTCCATCGACTGATCATAGATCCAGACCATCTCGAGTCGTCATAGAAAAGAGAACCAAGAAAAAAAATGACCTAGAAAATGTGAAGTTAATCCTGAACATCTTACCCGACTACATCCCACCCTTGAACGACGTGGTGAGTCATGATAGTGTGTCGAGAGATTTCGAGTACACCATGGTTACTGCATACCTCTCGAAGGGGATACACACAGTTAAAGCGCAACAAGACAAGATTGCAATGTTGAAATTTAGTGACTTCAACCTAGGAGACCACAAGAACTATAGTATGATTGCCCCATATAAATACTTGACCATGATGGAGGGGAAGAACTCGAAAATAATCCCCCAGTCGTGGACAATGAACCTCGCACAATCCACCTTGCTGAATGTAATGAAAATCCCTCACTTTGGAAGGCACCAGGAATTTAACGCTTGTGTAAAGCTCCTACTTTCATGTTACCATGGTGGATACTTATGGCTAGACCGCCGTATCACATCCAATCTGATGTTGATCCATAGGATCACCGGATTACGTATGCCAGGACCCAACCCACATGAATTCTATCTAGGGAAAGCCACAGATCGCGCATTAGCATAGAAGATCAAAGATACATACGACGATGTTGAGAAGGGGACGTGAGGCTACAAGGTATCTTCCATGCATAATGATGCAGTGTGCCTATAATGAAAATTAATTGCAAGAAATATAGTAAGGAAGAACATACCATGCAGGTCACAGGGTTTTTCGCTGACCTCGCGGGGAAATGCATGGAAGGCCTACAGATGAACTGGATGAAGTACCTATTTAATCAGGTAGAATTAGACTGTCGTGAAGCACAGGATCAGGGTTACGATTTCCACTTTAGCTGGATCCTAATCCTCATCACGTTTATTGCTTGGGAGATGCCAGAAGGTGTGACCTTCCTGGACATTGATCCATTTGAGCCGCTGGCTGTGAAGTTCACCACGCTCTGGTACTTGAGTGATATGGGAAAATAGTGGTAGTCAAATGCAGTCTTTCACACATATTATCTCCAGCTGAAGAGGGATATCAAATTTGAACCTCGCATGACGCCAAACACCCTACAACAGTTCTGAATCCTCATGAAGTTTCACACGGATCGACACTTCATCTATATTACTACACGAGCAGATGAACATACGGAGGAGCTTCAGTCCTACTACAAGCTCATGGAAGAGGACCTCGAGGATATGACTATGGAATGATCAACAGAAATCCTTATCCCCGCTAACCCTGTAGAGATGTCTGACCCCGAACTTGACAACTTGAAGGTCGTTCACAAAGAACATGACACACTCGGTCCTAGAAGAAGGCAGAAAACCAAATAATTCCAAGACTTAAGTAGTGCATCAAAAAAGACTTCTTTAGTATCACCTGGATGAGGGTGTGATGAAGAAGTAGAAGAGATAAATGGCAAGGAAGATGAGCAGAAGCAAGGTGAAGTAACACCGCCTAGAGATGAGGTAGATCCCATGAAGAAGAGGAAGGTTTCTCCCCTGAAATCCTCATCCCGAAAGAAATCCAGAGCCATCTTGACTAATATGCAAACTATGCTCACCGTCGATTATTTTGATTTCATCATCGCAGCTGTAAACGATGCCTCACAGGAAATATTGCAGAAACATGAATCCAAGCAGGAGGATATGTACGACAGAATCGAGGTTGAACTCCGAGGGGTACAATAGGCCATTCATTCCAGTCGCGCAATGTCGACTGCACCCCTACCGTCGGGAGAACCAGATTTGGGAGATGAGCCAACCCAACTCCACCGACTAGATGATGCAACCAAATCCTTCCTTAGTCATGCACAAGAAGAAACAAAACAGGCCACCCAGGCATTGAAGCAAGTGCAAGAAGTACTTGTATAACAACGCTGACTTGCAGGGTAGGAGAAGGTTTCTCTCTAGACAAAGTTTAGGGTTTAGGATTTAGGAGAAAAAGAACAGTTTCTTGCAGAGCAAGTCGGAGTGAAAGAAGCAGTCAACATAGCACTTCGCTCGGTGACAGGCTTAGAACCAAATACAAAATACCGAGTCGAGCATCAAGTATAGAATCTCACATAATCTATCCAATAGCTACAAAAAAGAATACCAGATTTAGAGCTACGCACAGTCCCTGACACCCCGCGGGATGTAAGGGATCAAAGAGAAGCGACTGCTTGGAGCTCAGTTGAGAGAATAAATTCCCTTGCCATGGAATATAAACAACTAAGTGATCGCAGCGCCCAAACTTATGAGTGACTCACTAAGAATCTATAACTAAATACACTGGAGTCACAACTCTAGGAGGAAAAGCAGCAAGAAGAAACAATACAGGCATAGTTGAAGCCCCTGTCAGCTGTTGAAATGATGAAGCGATCCCAAGAGCAACACACTTCTCAACAGCAGGTCCAAACCATGTAGAGAAAGGTCCTTGAAGTGACTCAGAGGCTCCAACCTATACAGGATGAGGCTTACCAACTGTTCACAGAGATCGAAGGCTGAGGAACAGAACTAGAGCAAGTCGTCACTGCAGTTGAACAACACTTATAGGGACCTGTCAATGAAACAGTCATCCAAGATTTTGCTGAATAGGAGGATATGGCACAACAAAAATTCAAATAATCTCGAGCCAAGCTCGAGGATTTTGAATTAGAGATACCCAAATTAGAGTGACTCGGGACGAGTCACAGGTGAGTGTTGGGGGCATGTTGGCCCTTGACCAAGTTTTGAGGATTCTTGGTCGTGTTTGACCTATCTTTGGGACTTCGATAGACTGTTGAAGGTGGAGCGCAATACGAAGTGAAGATCGTAGGATCTCAGCTCCTTTTTAGGGATTTTTTGGGTTTTGGGCTTATGTAACGGGTATGGAGATGTTGGTCCATGGGTTTACCCATGTTTAGGCCTGATTTTGTAATATATAAATAGAAAGCTAGGCGATGTAGGAAGTAGTTCGATCTATGTGATCGAAGAGTTGTAAGTTGTGCTAAGTGCAAGTAATAGTTGTAAGTGCTTCGTGCATACTGTGTAAGACTCGCAGAGCTGAGTGCAAGAGATTGTAAGAGACTGTGAAAGGCTTTGTGTTGTAACTCAAGGAAGGAGGATCTAGCGAGGTGCGCAGATCTCCTATCCTCTACAGAGTAAGATCTCAAGGCTTTGTTCATGTAGTTGATTGACCGAAGATAATAAATAGACAAAGAGTTGGTGGACGTAGCCCCAGGGTGGGGGTGAACCACGTATATCCTGTGTCGTGATTGCTATGTGCTCTAGTTGTTATTTGTCTATGTGTTGTGAATGCTTTGTGCTTTATGGTTTCTATCTTGGTTATATTATTAAATTCTTAGTGCATTGTTAGATGATGAATGAATCTAATATGGTAGCTTAGTGCTGAATAATGTAAGTAAATGCTAGATCTTATCTGTGTTGATGTGCTTAGTGCTTGGATATACTGGATCTGTTTGAATACTGCATCGCTCTATTATTAGTGTTTATCTACGCTGTAAGTTAAGGTTAAATACTGAAAAACTATAACTATTAAGTTCTCTGTTAAGGTGTTATAATCACATATCTGTGTCCCAGCTAAGGTTGCAGACATCTAAGTCCTACAACCACCCCTTCCTCTACCTCGGGTGAGACTTCATTTGCTTCGCAGGTGTTTTCGAAAGGGCCGGTAGTTAGGGTTTTGTTGGTGCGTTATTGTAGCGTTGAACCTCAGGTCTACCCCTGTGGCAACATTGTTCAAAATCTTGAGTTTCCTCTGGAGTCCAAGGGAATGAATCCTTCTTCAATAATGTTGTTAGAGGTGTTGTTATTATTCCGTAGTTCTAAACAAATTTGCGGTAGTACCCTTTCAAACCTAAGAATCTTCTAAGATTCTTCAAGGTTTTTGAAATCAACTACACCATCATGGCTTTCATTTTGTTAGGGTCTACTTTGAAACCTTCATGATATACAATATGACCCAAATACTCTACCTCCTTTACCCCAAAGAAACATTTGGAAGGTTTTTCATATAGTTGTTTCTCCTTGTTGTATCACCCTATCAACATGTTGAACATGTTCTTCCCAAGACTTGCTATAGATTAGTATATTATAAAAAAATACTAACACAAAATTTATAAGGAAGGGATTTAAAATGGAATTCATCAAACCTTGAAATGTGGAAAGTGCATTCGTAAGGCCAAAAGGCATGACCAAAATTCATAATGACCTTCATTAGTTCTGAATGATTTTTTGGGGATATCTTCTTCCTTCATTCTAATCCGATGATACCCAGAACATAGATCCAACTTTGTGAATTAAACAACTCTGTGTAGTTCATCTAACAATTCATCAATGATAGGAATGGTAAAATTATCTTTAATGGTGACCTTGTTGAGCTCTCTCTAATCTGGACACATACACCATGAGCCATTCTTCTTGTGTACCATTACCATTGGTTCAGAGTAAGAACTTTGTATAGGCCTAATTGTGCCAACCTTTAACATTTCTTCAACCATATGCTCAATTTCTCTCTTCTAGCCATAGGGGTATATGTAAGGTTTGATGTTAGGAGGAACACTTCCTGGAATCAAGTGAATATCATTATCACGATCTTGAGTAGGTGGAAGACCTTTTGGAATATCTTCAAATACCTTGGAATGCTTATCAATGACCCATTGGAGATATGGGGTAATATGAGGCTTAGATGTTTGAACCTCTAGTGAGCATAATTGTGCAATTACACCATGATGTCCCTTTTTAAACAATTTTTTCATTACATTTGAGCTTATCACCTTGCTTGGTTTCCCTGTGATACCCCTTAACTCATTTTTTTTCCTTCCCGAGGTTTTAAAACGCTTTACCATAAGGGTTTTTAAGGGTTTTAATGCTCATCTGACAGAGGAGGATGAGGGAGAGTAAAATCGAATGATAAGTTCTTTAAAATGAAAAGCCATTGTTTCCAATGATTGTAACCATTGGACCCCTAAGACAACATTAACACCACCCATTAGGATAGCCATCATTGGACTATTCAATACATATCCCCCCATAGTAAGAGTGATCTTATGGTGTTTCCTTGAGTAATTGATAGTTCCTCCATCTGCAATCATTACTTGAGACTCTGGTGCTTTATATATAAAGCAATTGAGAACTTTAGCTAATTTATAGTGAATTAAATTATGAGTACTACCAGAATCAATCAACACTACTACCTTTGTATTTTTGATATATCCTTCTATCTTGAGAGTTTGAGGAGTGATAATTCCAACCAATGCATGACAAGATGTGGTGGGAGTAATCTCATCAGGAGTAATATTTTATATTTCTTCAGCTTGAGATGGTTCCTGTTCTTTTTCTTCTTCTTCTTCACAATCTATGTAGAATAATTTATTTTCACCACGCTTATGTCCCTTACTATACTTTCTAACAAAATTAAATCATAGAACCTTTTCTCTTCTTTCATCCATTTTTTTAGGTGTCAACCTTGTAAGTTGAGGTGGGTTAGAATAAGGAACATTAATATCTCTATAGGTGTTAGCTGTGGTCATTCTAGTAGCCATCGCTATATTTTGACTTTCAACCTTCCTTTCCACCATGAAAGCATTATCTAAGGTTGTTGGTTCGAAGAGACGTACCTCATGTTGAATGTTATCCTTCAAGGTTCCAATAAAGATATCCAACAATTTATCCTCTGGTATGCCATTCACTCTGAGACTCAACTTTTGAAATTTCATTGAAAGTTCTCGATCATTGGACCCTTTTGCCTTAGATTTATCAATTGGGTAAAGAAGGAATTGATCTTAACATCATCATGATATGATATCAATTCTTCTGTAAAGATGGAACAATAGATAATGGAGTTATTTTTTCGTTAACAAAGCGATTGGTACCACACAAACTATTTAGGCTCTAAATATAAATATGCAATAGTTACTTTTTATAAATTTGGCACCTAATGTATTTCAATGAATTGCTCCATTTGGAATATCCATGTTATGGGGTCTTGGCCATCAAACTTCCTCATGTCGATCTTGGGGAGTTGGATACCCTTTGGGGACCATCCCTGATTACTTCCATTATTAGAATCAAATCCTCTTGGAGTATTCTTATTAAGGGATGGTTTCTCAACATGGACACTATCTTTATCTTCCTGAGCACCTTGGGCCACATCCTCACCTTTAGGAAGCTTTCCCTCTGGATTTTGTATGAGATTAGAAATCCTTTCTATATTTTCCTCCATATTATTCTCCATTTGTCCCATCATATGTCCCATCCTTTCCTCCATATTATTCTCCATATTAACTAACTAAATCAACCGTTCTCACAGACCCTTTAATCAAGTCTTCCAACTTGGACACCCGGAAAGATAGGTCTTCACTTTCATCATAGGTCATGGATCACTCCTCTTTTGGTTTGAATGGAGTGGCATGCCTTTTACACCACCTTTTGGTGCCATGTGAAACAATAAAATAGATATCTATGATCTTTATCACACCTAAATAGATCCTTTTATGGGAAGTTATTCAAATTTGAAAGGTTGTACCTTTTTAAAACCCTGATTTGGAGACTGTTTTGTTGGCCAACCTTCCACTTGATGGAACTTTGAAATTTAAGCCACTTTGAGTATGAAATTTTGGTTTGTGGTATCTTGATATGTCCTCTTTCCAATTCCATAGTTTTTGTTGAATTTTGATGCTCTAAGAGGAAAGGGATGCAACTTTCCCACAATGTGCTTATTTTTTGAATTTTCTAGAGAGCAAACGTGTACTATGTGCCACGTGTCACTGTTTTCTCCTCAGATCCTAAAAATTGTCATAGATACACTAAATCCCATATTCTATCCAATCCAATAGGTGGCACTCAATTTGGAGCTCTCTAGCTTCAGATATACTCATTTTACCCAAAACACTTGTTTGAGACCAACTTTTTGGACTAGTAAAAACCCCTAAATTCCATAGAGTATATCTAAAAAAGTATAGCGAACCCAGAGCTAAAATTTTTACCACAAGTACCTCTGCTTGGTGAAAATTTTGGTGAATATATCTTCAATCTGATCTAAAGAAGGACAAAACTTCATATCAGTGACTCCATCATGAACCTTTCCCTTGATAAAATGCATGTGAACCTCAATGTGTTTGGTCTGTTTTCTCTGAACTGGATCTCTACAAAGTTTGAGTTTACTCTAATTATAACACCATAAGATTGTCGATATATGAAACTGAATCCCCAACTCTATAAGAAAATGCTACAACCAAATATCTTGAGTAGCTATATTCACTGCACCCTTGTACTCTACCTCTGTTGTTGATAAGGAAATGGACTACCTTTTAATTTACAAGCATATAGGTCCTAATCCAAGGCAGAGGACATATCCTGAAGTGGACTTGTGATCTATGTTATCACCAACCCAATTTGATTCTATGTATCCAACCAGATCTAAGGAAAATCCTGCTGCATAGTTTATACCAAAGCTAGTAGTCCCCTTGACATATCTCAAAATCCTCTTTGCTACTTTCCAATGTAGATCATGAGGCTCATTCATATACCTGGAAACTGCTCCCATTATGCATAAGAGAAGTCTGGCCTAGAATGTGTAAGGTATAGAAGACTCCCAAACAACTTTCGATACATGGTAGAATCCACCAAGGGTGAATCACCAAAATATGTTAAGTGAATCCCAGACTGAAAAGGTGTTGGGGCTGCCTTACAATCTGTCATCTGAAACATGTCAAGAATATATCTGGCATACTTGGACTGAGACATACTAATCCCTTATTTATATTGGATAATTTCTAGACCAAGGAAATAATGTAGCAATCCCACATCTGTCATAGCAAACCTGTCATGCAAAGCGGACTTCATTGCTGCAATAGAATAAATCAAACTCCCTATAATAAGTAAGTCATATACATATAATACTATCAACAATAGAGTTTTAGTATGCCTCAACATGTACACATTAGGATCTGATTTACACCTATGAAAACCTTGGCATATAAGGTAGGATTCCATCTTTGCATACCATGCCCGAGGTGCCTGCTTAAGCCCATACAAGGACTTCTTCAATATGAAAACCAATGATGAATCTTGTACATACCCCTTTGGTTGTTCCATATAGATCTATTAATCAATATCACCATGTAAAAAGACATTCTTTACATCCATGTGGTGTACTTTCCATTTTCTAGCTGCAATGGCTAGAGCTAACCCAATATAATCCATCTTGGACATTGGTGTAAAAGTCTCCTCATAATCAATGCCCTGTACCTGTGAGAAACCTTTGGATACTAATATATCCTTATACTTCGTAATGAATCCATATTTTTCCCTCTTTGTCTTGTAAATCCACTTACATCTAACAAGTTTCCTATTGGGAGGAAGAGAAACTAGCTCCCATGCGGAAGGGGGTCCCTTGTCCCACAAACAAGGGGGTCTCATACACCAATTTGGTGTGTTGGCTTGGTTGTGACCTTAAAAATAGATTATTATTATTATTATTATTATATGGAAATATGGCCCTGAATTAGAAGGGTCTGGATTATTCCCCTCAGAAAAATACCTTCAGAATATGGCCCGGGCTCTTTGAACCCTTTATCGCGAAGACAAGCATATATATATACCTCAAATATTTCTTTTACAACCAAAGGTTTAAGGCAAAGAAATGAGGTTATATGTGGCATTGTTTGATGGTGCGAAAAGACCCAAATCGTTATGCGTTACATTATAAAGGGGTGGCTTTTGATGGAAACAAGTCTATGTCCCAATCTCTACTGAGAGAGAGCCCATTCGAAGGCTGCTTTCCATGATGCGAAAGTCTCTTCTTTCCCTTCAGAACCGTCGGCCGCCTTGTATTGGTGATTTAGCGCCCCCCGGAAAGAAACCAAAAATGTCCCTGAAAGTGTTCTTTGTTCCCTCCAAAAAGTGTAGAAAAGGGGGATAGAAAAATATAACTCTTTCATCAATACGCTCTGCTAATCATTTATTAAACTCTTATATCAATACATTATGCTACCCATTCCTTAAATCCTGCATCAATACGTTACGCTAAAAATTCCCGAAGCACTTTCCTTAGGTGACGAATAAGATCTCCATTTCTCTAAGCGGGCGTGGAGAGATATTTATTTCTGTGGATTGAACAATGCTTAATAAGTATTAGTGGGCACTAGTTTTGGATGTGGATCGACCAATATATCAAAAAAAAAAATTAGCGGGAGATGATGTCGGTATGGGAAACACTTTTCTTTCTTTTTTTGGAATAACCCAATGGACCTTTGCATCTCTTGCATCTCTGTCCACTCTTTATGAAATGGAACCTTTTCTATTTGTTTCCCGCATGATGGGGAAGGGGCATTTGTGGCGAAGACAAGTAGTGTAAGTTCTTCCTAGATTCAGAATGTAAGTGGATTCAAGTAGATTCAAATTGAGAGAGTTCGGTGGATCTGATCTCTGAAAGGCACTTTCCTTTATTAGCTCCGATCACTTTATATTGGAAAACCCTGTTGTATCATTTTTATGGGTTCGGTGTATCACATCTCTAGAAATAAAAAACCTTCATATTTGTTTCATGGGGGGAGGTCGTCAGCTTGATTTTCAGAAACGAGAAGTTGAGGGGGGATTGGTAACAATGGAGGGTCTAAGGTTGGGAAAGAAGGTGTTGAAACCGAAGGAATAGGTGCTTGGGACGAATTTTCGGGGTCAGATAGATCAAAAGGATAATATGGAGTAGAGGTCTATTTAGGTTGAAGCTCGTCCCTCGACAAGATCAATAGTGATGCTACCACTAAGCATTCCTCCAACAAGTGTTTTTAAATGCCTGCTCGTGCAAAGAATGCTCTAAGTTAAGAAGGTAATTGATCTGGGATAGAAAGGGCGGTTAATATGCTCGCTAGGTTGTTGGTCTAGGTCCAAACATAAAGAAATGGTTTTCCACAGGCAAAGGTAAATAGGAAAGTTCTAAGTGCCTACCCCCAATCTATAAATTATGGCAGTAGTTAATAAAGACGACAATGAATGTTATATTCGTAAACGAGGAAACTCAAATATCATATAATACAATCAATAAATAAGCAGATAAGAAATGGAGAGATTTCACGTGGTTCACCCAAACATTAGGCTACGTCCACCAAGCGAAGGTATCGGTTGTCTTATTATTCAGATTATGGAGATTACAACAAATCACTCACACTCCTTTTGCCTCTACAGGGTTAATTATTAAATGCAATCTCATCCATATTGTAACTTGGTCTTATTGGTTACAACCAACACTGGATTACATGATCTAAAATCCTAATCCTGGAGGAATTTGTTGTCACCAATTTCCAACAATCTCCACCTTGACAACAATTAACCTGATACCTTGTTCTTTCTTTATTTATCACCTTTTCTGCAAGCCAAGAGAAGCCAATCACCATCGTAGCTTCTCTAACAGTATTGGTTTTGTGAACATGTCTGCGTAGTTCTCTTTTGTATGGACTTTCTCAAAAGAGACTCCACGTTCATTGATGACTTGTCTTACAAAATGGTCCTTGATAGGTATATGTTTTGTTTTACTGTGGTAGGTTGGATTGTTAGCTAAGTGAATAGCACTTTGACTATCACAAAGTAACTTTACTTTGTCATGTATCCTTCCAAGCTCACCAAACAAACCTTCAACCATACTGCCTCTTTGCAAGCATGTGAAGCAACCACATATTCTGCTTATGTAGTAGATAAAGCAACAATGTTCTGTAGCTTTGAAATCCAACTAACAACTCTACCTACAAGAGTAAAAACATACCCTGAAGTCGACCTTATCTTGTCCAAATCACCTGGATAATCAGAATCAACATATCCACATACTAACTCATGACCATTGTTATAGGTGATACAATAATCACTTGTGCCCCTCAGATACCTAAGCACCCATTTCACTATTTCCCAATGCTCTTTACCTACTGACAACCCCAATTGCATGTGAAATGTCTGGCCTTGTACTAACCATCACATACATTAGACTTCCTACTTCATTAGCATATGGTATTCGAGACATATATTCCTTTTCTTCTTTTGTACTAGGACATAAACTTTAAGAAAGCTTAAAATGGGAAGCCAAAGGGGCCGAAACTGGTTTGACATTGTTCATTCCAAACCTCAAAAGTATCTTCTCAACATACTTTTGTTGTGACAACCAAATCTTACCATTCCTCCTGTCTTTGAATATCTCCATGCCCAAAATCTGCCTTGTTGCTCCTAGATCTTTCATATCAAACGTCCTAGACATTTGAGCTTTTAACCTATTGATCTCAGTTATGTTTTTTCTTGCTAAAAGCATATTGTCAACATACAATACTAAGATAATGAATATGCCATTATTCATTTTCTTAAAGTATACACAATGATCATACTCACTCCTTGTATAATTCTGGCTCACCATGAAAGCGCCAAATTTCTTGTACCATTGTCTGGGCGACTGCCTCAGACCATACAATGATTTCTTGAGCTTGCAAACAAATTTATTTCTACGATTCTGAATGAACCCTTCAAGTTATTCCATGTAAATTTCATCATCCAAATCTCCATGTAAGAAAACAGTCTCAACATCTAGCTGCTCCAACTCCAAATCAAGTAATGCAACTAATGCTAGCACAATTCGAATTGAAACAGACTTAACAAATGGTGAAAAAATCTCATGAAAGTCAATACCTTCTTTCTGAGAATATCCTTTCGCAACCAACCTTGCTTTTTACCTTTCCACCTTATCATCAACACCCTTCTTCAACTTGTAGACCCACTTGCAACCTACAGTTTTCCTGTCTCTTGGAAGTTCTACCAGGTCCCATGTGGCATTCCTCTCTAATGCCTTCATTTCATCCTCCATTGCTTCTTTCCATTTATCACTGTTAGAACCCTTCATAGCTTCATGATAGCACGAAGGTTCATCATCATTAGTACTTAAATAAATTGACGAAACAAAATCATCATACCTTCTTGGAGGATTTCTGACCCGTGTAGACCTCCTTAGGGAATTTTATGGCTCATCCACATTCTATTGATTGTTATCATCAACCATGTCCTCCTCTATAGGAAACTCTTCATGAATGTCTTCAGAAACTTGTTCATGTTCACTTTCATCTATATTTGAATTGGTTTCAAATTGAATTTGTTGATACTTAGGTACTTCTTCCCGTTTCATTTGAACATCTACATCTTATTTGATGAGAGATGATTCATCAAATATTACATATTTGTTAATGGTGATCTTGTGGGTAGTAGGATCCCACAACATGTACCCCTTAATACCATCACTATATCCAACAAAGGTAAGCCTTTTTTATTTTGGATCTAATTTAGAATGTTGATGTTTCGGAATTAAAGCAACCTCCAAAAACTTTAAGATTAGAATAATTACAAGGGTGACCTTTCCATGCCTCTTTAGGAATCTTGCATTCTATTACTATTGATGGTGATCGATTTACCAGGTAACAAGTTGTAGTTACTTCTTCTGCCCACAGTTTCTGCTACAAGTTGGCGTTACTTAGCATACTCTTTTCTCCTTCTAGAAGAGTTATGTTCATGCATTCAACAACTCCATTCTATTGAGGAGTATAGACAGTGGTTTTATGCCTATCAATACCAAAATCCTTGTAATATTTCTCAAATTCCATTGACGTAAATTCACAACCATTATTAGTTCTTAAAAATTTAATGGATCTACCAGTGCTCTTTTCCACTAAAACTCTAAATTGCTTGAAAACTGTAAATACATCAGCCTTACTTTTCAAGATATAGACCCAAACCTTTCTAGAGAAATCATCTATAAAAGTTACAAAATATGATGATCCTCCATATGAAATAGTAGGGGATGGTTCCCAAACATTAGAATGGATATAATCAAGGATTCCTTCACTGGTATGTCTTCCAGTTTTAAATCTCTTCCTATTTTGTTTTCCATAAATACAATGCTTGTAGAAATCTAACTTTAAAGACTTTAGACAAGGAAGTAACTTGCAATCAGATAATACCTTCAATACTTGTTCACTCATATGGCCCAGCCATTGATACCACAGTCGAACAGAATCACTGTCGTTTTCAGATACTGTTGTTGCATGAGTTGACCCAGTTCTTCCTTCTAAAAAAAACAGGTTACCAACCTTCTTCGCTTTCATAACTAGTAGGATTCCTTTGTAGACCTTCGTAACTCCACCTTAAAAAATACTCTTATATCCTCCAATGTCTAAGACTCCCAAATAAATTAGGTTCTTCCTAAGCTCAGGTACATGTCTCACATCAGTTAGTATTTTAACAATTCCATCAAACATCTTAATTCGAATGCTACCAATTCCCACAACTTTACATGAGATATCATTTCCCATGTAAACAATTCCATCATCTATAGACTAGTAAGTAATAAACCAATATCTATGAAGAAACATGTGGTTTGAAGCACCATAATCTAATAACCACTTTTGATCATGATGTGAACCAATACTAATTGATAAAACTTCATCAGTCATAAATGAACCTGTTGTTGAACCTGTTTCAGTTGCATTTGCTTCCTTCGTCTCTTTTGGAGGGTCTTATTTGGAGGCTTGTTGTCTCTTCCAACAATCCTTCTTTAGGTGTCCATATTTTCCATAAAACCAACACTTAAGTTTTCTCTTATTTCCCTTCGACTTTGACTGAGAGAAATCCCTTTGACCATGTCCTCTTTCTTTAGGTCTGCCTCTGACCATCACCTCCTCATATGTAGAGGTTTCTAGATTGGATTTCTTCCTTGTTTCCTCAAACAATAAAGCTCCAACAATATCATCAAACTCAATAATTTCTATTAAAGTAAATGCCAAATCAAGAGAGAAATCAAAATGGTGCTCACCATGTGGCCACCATGTATTCGTAAAGTAAATGCCAAAGACTCTAAAGTATTGAGTAAAGTATTCATATGCATGCTCACCATGTGGCCAGGCACTAATACTGGGCGTGTTGGCCCCCGAATGTTTGGATCCTAGTTTTATGTGAAGGCCATATGGTCGTGTGTCAAACCTCCATGCGCTATTATGGTTTAAGCGCCCCGATGGTTTATCCCAGGGTTAAGCCCATGGTCGGCGAGCTAGCCCAACCGATCGGGGCTAGCCCCTTAACCACTGCGCGTCGGTTGTGATGAGCAAGAGTCATATGGTAGAGGTATCATAACCGAGGGCGGAGGTATGATCACATGCCAACAACGAAGGTAAGGTCGTATGGAATATGGTCCAGTGATATAATTGTGTTGAGGGTTGGGGCTAGCCCCAACACTTACTCCACCCATTCGAACCACCATTCCAACATAAATACAAGCCACACTGATATAGGTTAAGACCTAATGTGAGGGTGGGCTGGCTAGCCCTACCCTGCCAAGTCCTTTGGCCCGATGGGAGGTTGCATGATCAAATTTTGTGGAGTCCAAAATTTTTGCAACACATCAACCAACGAATGGGTGCCACGTGGCACCTTCTCATTCATCTAATTTTGATTCCACTTTTCAAGTGCTCATTGGTCCAGTTGGCTGACCTATCATCGACTACTGTACTTGCCACGTCATCAATACAAATGTGCCATGTGTCACCCTTGCAATGGTGACATGTGTGACTCCTTGATAGGTCAACTTGTCACATCAACTACCCAGTCAGCCTCTATCCAAGTCAATGCCACGTACTCTTCCATCTCAATGTCATGTACCCTGCCACATTAGTTGTACATTCGTACGGATTGTACAGTCAGCTACCACGTGGCACTATACGGACTACACAGTCAACATCTTTTTTTTGCCTGTTTGGCCAAATGAACAGATCATGATATCTGGAGCATACGATGTCCATTTGAACCCGTTCAAGTTGCATTGGGTTCGTAACGTTGAGGCCTACGCACATGTCCATTTGAAGCCATTCCAATAATTATGATTTTTAGGACTTTTTGAACCCCATCAAGCTCTTGGATCCAATTCTAGATCACACCTCCCCACTAAAGACCTTTTGGTCCACAAAATGTTACTGACCAGTCATCCAGCTTTGGATAGGCCACCTAACTTGTTCCCTATCTTTAAACTCTATCATGTGCACCTGTCTCATCAAGATCAATTGTAAAACAATCATGATAACTGACATCATATTGTTAGACATTTGTAATCTATCACATCTTACTGAAGCCACTATCATCCATGTAGACAACATTACTAATGATAGCTTCAAAAATATGTATGCAAATGAGATGATATGTTTGTAATACTTGCACGACATTATCTTTTCTTGAAGCAAACTGTGATTGATTTTCCATTCTAAAATCATCTCATGTTCTTTCTTATGATTGATTACCTGATTTGAAACAATTATAGGTGTGTTTCTTGCTTGAGTCGCCTTTATTAATTGTTCCATAGTTTGAAGATATTTATCTACCTTTAAATGATGAGCATGAACAACATATTCTTGACATGCTTTGGTTAAATGATATTGATTCTTTTCCCTGTAGAAGATTCCTTTGCGATCATAGAAGTAAGGAATGCCTAAGACTATTCCACATTCACTTTGTGGAACCACATCACATGTTACCTTGTCCAAAAACTTAGATGAAATTGAAAACTTTAATGTGCATTGCTTTGTTATGTGCAATTGATGATTGTTTCTTATCCATTTAAGTGTGTAAGGATTATGATGCATCTGTGTTTTTAATCTCAATTTTTTAACCACTTCCTCATAAATCAAGTTAGATTGAGATCCACTATCTATCAATGTGTCGATATTAGTGTGCCTCATGATGACCCTTACGTGAAACAATTTACTTCTACAATAAAATCCTTCACCAATTTTACCTGTCATATCAACCAATGAGACTTTAGATTCATCAATTGAATTTGATCCCAAGTTTTTTGGTTGTATTTTTGTTGCAACTGTTTACCTCCCTTTCTTTTCCTTGAACCACTTCGATCTCTTCTCGGGCTGCAATTGCCAACAATGGTCCTCATCATGCCCCTCTTTCTTTCAATGCTTGAAAGAGGGCTTATCTTCCTTTCTTGCCACTGAATTTTCCTTCTTTCCATTCAATTTCCTTTTGTCCTCTTTCCTTGAAGACGATTCCCCTGATACATCAACCCTTGTTTTCCCTGCTTCAATGTATGTCAATTGAATAGAAATCTCATCAAGATTAGTAGGTCCAAACATGAATACAATATTTCGAATATTTGCAGGTAAACCTCCTATATACTTCATAAGAGTTTCTTGGGTATGCAAAGGAATATCTAACATCAATTCCATTTTATGAAATCCATCTATGTAATCTTGCACTATTTGTCCTTTTCTTAGTTTAAGAGCTTTCCATTCAATTAAATCTTTCTCTTTATAACCAAAAGGATATAATTTATTTCTAAGTGCAGAAATAAAAACTTGCCATAATGGAAATACATTACCCACTTGTTGCATGCCTTTTTGCAACTTGCTTTGCCACCCGATGAGTGTTGTGCCTCCAAGTCTAAGCGATGCCAACTTGATTTGAGTGGCCTCATCTTTGATTTGTTGCATACTGCAATAAACCTTCATCTGTCTGACCTAATTTTCAAGTCTCTCTGCATTAACTTCACCATTATACATGGGCAATTCAAATTTAACATCAAGTTTTAATAAAGGCATTTCATTCCTATGTTTATGGACATGTTTCTTTGCAGTGGATTTAGAACTTGAACTTGAAGAGAAAGGAGAAGAAGGAGGTGAAGATGGAGGTGATGGAGGAATTTGAGGAGGATCCTCTCCTTCTTCAATTTTTCCCTTTGAAGATTTACCTAGATTCAGTCTTTTCCATTCCAAGTAATCCTCATACAAAACCTTCATCATCTCCGACATGGTGAAGAATTTTTTTCGAAACTCTTTCTCATCCTGAGAAAGTCCCTCTTCTAATGCCATATTCTCTCTTTGAGAAGTTATATTTCTCAATCCAATCAATGGATTCTCTTCGACAAGATCGTGTTCACCATGATGTATCTTTTCCTTTGTTAACATGCAAACTCAAATACAAACGTCAACTATCTCTGATACCACTTGATCTGAAAAGATCTTTTAAACGACAATGGTTGAGTTATTTAGCATGTGTTGATTAACCATTGAGGAAGCTCAATGAAAGAGGAAGAATTAGTAATGAAACATGACAACCATATATACATATACATATCTAAAATAAAGAAATAATAACAACAAACCGTAAACACCATTGTGATAACGGAGTTCGACAATCCTCCCTACGTCTCCAGGCCTTTGTCTCAGTGGGTGAGGCATTCTTATTTATGTTCGAAGATTTAAACGTACAACATAGAATTGTGAAAAAGGTTACAAACTAATATGGTCTTGTTCTACCATATCTCTAGAACCCAACAAAACTGATGCCACTGAAAACGGATGACCAGAGCTCCCAGAAATGGCTTGCAAAGGTGCGCTCGTCAATAGCTTATTTGCATAAAAATGTCTTTGGCTTGGAAAATATTCAGCATAAACCTATTCTGAACCTCCTCCTTGGCTTCAAGAAGCCCTAGTTTATATAGATCTAAAGTTGGTAACCATCTCCCAACTTCCCCCCAAGATCTGGCCTAAAAAAGGGCCCAATATCCCCCAAAAATGACCAAAATATGTAAAACTATTGAATAATACCAATATAATCACTATTATATAGTAAAAACCCACAATTTAGCAAATAAATAGGGCACAAACCCTTTTTTCACTTGCCCCTGGTCATATTGGTGCTCACCATGTGGCCAGGCACTAATACTCGGCGCGCTGGCCCCCGACTGTTTAGCTCCTAGTTTTATGTGAAGGTCATATGGTCGTGTGTCAAACCTCCACGCGTTATTATAATTTAAGCTCCCTGACGGTTTAGTCGATGATTAAGCCCTTGGTTGGCGGCTAGCCCCTTAACAACCACGCGCCAGCTATGATGAGCTCGAGTCATATGGTAGAGGTATCAGAACCGAGGGTGGAGGTATGAGTGCACGCAAACAATAGAGGTAAGGTCATATGGAATATGGTGATCTGGTGATATAATTGCATTGAGGGTTGGGGCTAGCCCCAATCCTTACTCAGCCCATTCAAACCACCATGCCAACATAAATACAAGCTATGCTGATATAGGTTAAGACCTAATGTGAGGGCGGGTTGTCTAGCCTGGACCTGCCAAGTCCTTTGGCCTGGAATGAGGTCACGCGATCAAATCTTGTTGAGTCCAAAATTTTTGCAACACATCAACCAATGAATGGGTGCCACGTGGAAAACCATGTCTGGGCCATGTGGCACCTTCTCATTCACCTAATTTTGATGCCATGTGTCAAGTTCTCATTGGTCCAATTGTCTACCATGTCACCAGCTACTGTACCTACCATGTTTCATACTTGTCACATCATCAATATGGATATGCTATGTGTCAACCTTGTAGTAGTGACACGTGTCACTCCCTCATAGGTCCTCCTGTCACATCAACTTCCCAGTCAGCCTCTATCCACATCAATGCCATGTACTCTGCCACATTAGTGCCACGTAGCCTGCCATACCATTTGTATGTCCGTACGACCTATAAAGTCAGATGCCACGTGGCACTATATGAAATGCACAATCAACATTTTTTTTTGCCTATTTGGCCAAATGAACAAATCACAATATCTAGAGCATACAAAGTCCGTTTGAGCCCATTCAAGTTGAGTTGGGTTCATTATGTCGAGGTCTACGTACACGTCTGTTTTGAATCCATTATGAGAACTATGATTTTTATGCCTTTTTGAACCCATCAAGCTCTTGGATCCAATTCTAGATCATACCTCCCCACTAAAGACTTTTGGTCCCAAAATGGTTACTAACCATTCATCAAGCTCCGGATAGGCCACCCGACTTGTTCCCTGTCTTTAAACTATGTCTTGTGCATTTGTCTCATCAAGATCAATTGTAAAACAATCATGATAACTGACAACATATTGTTATCCATTTGTACCCTATCACATCTTACTGAAGCCATTATCATCCATGTAGTCAACATTACTAAATATGGCATAAAAATATGACTGCAAATGAGATGATATATTTGTAATACTTGCACAACATTAACTTATCTTGAAGAAAACTGTGATTGATTTTCCATTCTGCAATCATCTCTTTCTCTTTCTTAAGATCGATTACTTGATTTGAAACAATTATAGGTGTATTTCTTGGTTGAGCCTCCTTTCTTAATTGTTCAATAGTTTGAAGAGATTTATTTTCCTTTAAATGATGAGCATGAACAACATATTCTCGACCTTCTTTGGTTAAATGATATTGATTCTTTTCCCTGTAGAAGATTTATTTGCGATCATACAAGTAAGGAATGCCTAATACCATTCCACATTCCCTTAGTGGCACCACATCACATGTTACCTCGTCCACAAACTTAGATGAAATTGCAAACTTTAATGTGCATTGTTTTGTTATGTGCAATTGATGATTGTTGCTTATCCATTTAAGTGTGTAAGGCTTATGATGCATTAAGGCTTATGATGCATCTGTGTTTTTAATCCCAATTTGTTAACCACTTCCTTAGAAATCAAGTTATATTGAGATCCACTATCTATCAACATGTCGAAATTAGTGTGCCTCATGATGACCCTTACGTGAAACAATTTACTTCTACAATAAAATCCTTCACCAATTTTACCTATCATACCAATGATTGAGACTTTAGATTCATCACTTGAATCCAATCCCAAGTCTGTTGGTCGTGTTGTTGCTGCAACTGTTTTCCTCCTTTTTGTTTCCTTGAACCACTTCGGTCTCTTCTCGAGATGAAATTTCCAACAATGGTCCTCATCATGCCCCTCTTTCTTTCAATGCTTGCAAGAGGGCTTCTTTTCCTTTCTTGCCACTGAATTTTCCTTCTTTCCATTCCATTTCCTTTTGTCCTCTTTCCTTGAAGACGATTTCCTTGATACACCAACCCCTGTTTCCCTTGCTTCAATGTATGTCACTTGAATAGAAACTTCATCAAGATTAGTGGGTCCAAAAATGAATACAGTATTTCGAATATGTGCAGGTAAACCTTCTATATACTTCATAAGAATTTCTTGGGTATGTAAAGGAATATCTCACATCAATGCCATTTTACAGAAGCCATATGTGTAATATTGCATTGTTTGTCCTTTTCTTAGTTTAAGAGATTTCCATTCAATTAAATATTTCTCTTTATAACCCAAATGATAGAATTTTTTCTAAATGCAAGAATAAAAACTTCCTATGATGGAAATACATTACCCACTTGTTGCGTGCCATTTTGCAAGTTGATTTTCTACCAGATGAGTGTTGTGCATGCAAGTCTAAGCGATGCCAACTTGATTTGAGTGGCCTCATCTTTGATTTGTTGCACACTGCAATAAACCTCCATCTGTCTAACCCAATTGTCAAGTCTCTCTGCATTAACTTCACCATCATACATGGGTAATTCGAATTGAACATCAAGTTTTAATAAAGTCATTTCATTCTTATGTTTATGGACATGTTCATTTGTAGTGGATTTAGAACTTGAAATTGAAGAGGAAGGAGAAGAAGGAGGTGAATATGGAGGTGAAGGAGGAATTTGAGGAGGATAATCTCCTTCTTCACTTTTTCCCTTTGAATATTCATCCAGATTTGGTCTCTTTCATTCCAAGTCGTCCTCATACAAAACCTTCATCATCTCTGACATGGCAAAGAAAGTTTTTTGAAATTCTTTCTCATCTTGAGAAAGTCCCTCTTTTGATGCCATCTTCTCATTTTGAGAAGTTATCTTTCTCCATCCAATCAATGGATTCTCTTCAAAAATATATCCTTCACCACGATATAGCTTTTCCCTGATTAACATGCAAACTCAAATCCAAACGTCAACTAGCTTTGATACCACTTGATCTAAAAAGATCTTTTAAACGACAATGGTTGAGTTATTTAGCATGTGTTAATTAACCATTTAGGAAGCTCAATGAAAGGGGAAGAATTAGGAATGAAACATGAAAACCATATATATATATGAAATAAAGAAAGAAGAACAACAAACCATAAACAACAATGTGATAACGAAGTTCAACAATCTCGCCTACATTTCCAGGCCTTTCTCTAAGTGGGTGAGGATTTCTTGTTTCTATTCGAAGCTTTAAAAGTACAACCCAATAGTGCCAAAGAGCTTACAAACTGATCTGGTACTGTTTTACCAAATCTCTAGAACTCGACAAAGCTAACGGCATTGAAAATAGATGATCGGAGCTCCTAGAAATGGCCCGCAAAGGTGTGCTCCTCAATAGCTTCTCTGCATAAAAATGGCTTTGGATTGGAAAATATTCAGCATAAACCTATTATGAACCTCCTCCTTGGCTTCAAGAAGCCCTGGTTTATATAGATCTAAAGTTGGTAACCATCTCCCAATTTCCCCCCAAGATCTGGCCTAAAAAAGTGCCCAATATCCCCCCAAAATGACCAAAATCTCTAAAAACTATTGAATAATACCAATAAAATCACTATTATATAGTAAAAACCCACTATAGAGAAAATAAATAGGGTGCAACCCCTTTTTTCCACTTGCACCTGGTCGTATTGGTGCTCCCCATGTGGCCAGGCGCAAATACTAGGTGCAATGGCCCCTGACTATTTGGCTCCTAGTTTTATGTGAAGGCCATATGGCCATGTGTCGAACCTCCACGCACTATTATGGTTTAAGCCCCACAATGGTTTAGCCCAGGGTTAAGCCCCTAGTAGACGGGCTAGCCCGATTGACCAGGGCTAACCCCTTAACGACCACATGCCAGTTGTGATGAGCCCGAGTCATATGGTAGAGGTATCGAAACTGAGGGTGGAGGTATGAGCGCATGCCAACAACGGAGGTAAGGTCATATGGAATATGGTCTGGTGATATAATTGCATTGAGGGATGGGTCTATCCCCGGCCCTTAATCCACCCATTCGAACCACCATGCCAACATAAATACAAGTCACATCGATATAGGTTAATACCTAATGCCAGGGTAGGCTGGCTAGCCTGGCCTTGCTAAGTCCTTTGGCTCGAAGGGAGGTTGTACGATCAAATCTTGTGGAGTTCAAAATTTTTGCAACACATCAACCAACGAATGGATGCCATGTGGCACCTTCTCACTCACCTAATTTCGATGCCATGTGTCAAGTTCTCATTGGTACAATTGTCTGCCCTGTCACCGACTACTGTACCTACCATGTCATCAGTACAGATGTGCCGCATGTCACCCTTGTAGTGGTGACATGTGTCACTTCCTAATAGGTCCACCTATCACATCAACTTCCCAATCAACCTCTATCCATGTCAGTGCCACATACTTTGCCACATCAGTGCCATGTACTCTGCCATGTCCATTGTACGGTCACACAGCCTGTACAGTCATGGCACTGTACAGACTACACAATCAACATCTTTCTTTTGCCTATTTGGCGAAATGAAAAAATGACGATATATGTAGCATATGAAGTCTGTTTGATCTTGTTCAAGTTGTGTTGGGTTTGTAAGGTCGAGGCCTATGCACACAACCATTTTGAAGCCATTCTAAGAACTTTTTTTTTTAGGCTTTTCTGAGCCCCATCAAGATACTGGATCCAATTTTGGATAACACCTCCCCACTAAAGACATTTTGGTCCCAAAAAGGTTACTAACCAGTCATCAAGCTCGGGATAGGCCACCTGACTTGTTCCCTGTCTTTAAACTATGTCCTGTGCACCTGTCTCATCAAGATCAATTGTAAAACAATCATGATAACTGACAACATATTGTTAGCCATTTGTACCTTGTCACATCTTACTGAAGCCACTATCATCCATGTAGATGACATTACTAAAGATAGAATAAAAAATATGACTGCAAATGAGCTGATATGTTTGTAATACTTGCACAACATTAGCTTATCTTGAAGCAAACTATGATTGATTTTCCATTCTACAATTATCTCTTTCTTTTTCTTAATATCGATTACTTGATTTGAAACAATTATAGGTGTGTTTCTTGGTTGAGCCTCCTTTCTTAATTGTTCCACAGTTTGAAGAGAGTTATTTGCCTTTAAATGATGAGCATGAACAACATATTCTTGACCTACTTTGGTTAAATGATATTGATTCTTTTCCCTGTAGAAGATTTCTTTGCGATCATACAAGTAAGAACTTCATAATACCATTCCACATTCACTTAGTGGCACCACATCACATGTTACCTTGTCCACAAACTTAGATGAAATTGCAAACTTTAATGTGCATTGTTTTGTTATGTGCAATTGATGATTGTTGCTTATCTATTTAAGTGTGTAAGGATTATGATGCCTCTGTGTTTTAAATCCCAATTTGTTAACCACTTCCTCAGAAATCAAGTTAGATTGAGATCCAATATCTATCAATGTGTCAAACTTAGTGTGTCTCATGAGGACCCTTATGTGAAACAATTTACTTCTACAATAAAATCCTTCACCAATTTTACCTATCATACCAACGAATGAGACTTTACATTCATCACCTGAATCTGATCCCAAGTCTGTAGGTTGTGTTGTTGCTACAACTGTTTGGCTCCCTTTCTTTTCCTTGAACCACGTTAGTCTCTTCTCTAGATGCAATTGCCAACAATGATCCTCATCATGCCCCTCTTTCTTGCAATGCTTGCAAGAGGGTTTTTCTTCCTTCCTTGCCACTGAATTTTCCTTCTTTCCATTCCATTTCCTTTTGTCCTCTTTTCTTGAAGACGATTCCCCTCATACACCAACCCCTATTTTCCCTACTTCAATGTATGTCACTTGAACAGAAACGTCATCAATATTAGTATGTCCAAACATGAATACAATATTTCGAATATATGCTGGTAAACCTCATATATACTTCATAAGAGTTTCTTGGGTATGTAAATGAATATCTAACATCAATTCCATTTTATAAAAGCCATCTGTGTAATCTTGCATTGTTTTTCCTTTTCTTAGTATAATAGCTTTCCATTCCATTAAATCTTTATCTTTATAACCCAAAGGATATAATTTCTTTCTAAGTGCAGAAATAAAAACTTGCCATGATGGAAATACATTACCCACTTGTTGTGTGCCATTTTGAAACCGGTTTTTCCACCAGATGAGTGTTGTACCTGCAAGTATAAGCGATGTCAACTTGATTTGAGTGGCCTCATCTTTGATTTGTTGCACACTACAATAAACCTCCATCTGTCTGACCCAATTGTCAAGTCTCTCTGGATTAACTTCACCACCATACATAGGCAATTAAAATTTAACATCAATTTTTAATAAAGGCATTTCATTCTTATGTTTATGGACATGTTCTTTGTAGTGGATTTAGAACTTGAACTTGAAGAGGAAGGAGAAGAAGGAGGTGAAGATGGAGTTGCAGGAGTAATTTGAGGAGGATCCTCTCGTTCTTCACTTTTTCCCTTTGAAGATTCACCCAGATTCAGTCTCTTTCGTTCCAAGTAATCCTCATACAAAACCTTCATCATCTCTGACATGGTGAAGAAAGTTTTTCGAAACTCTTTCTCATCCTGAAAAAGTCCCTCTTCCGATGCCATCTTCACGCTTTGAGAAGTTCTATTTCTCAATCCAATAAATGGATTCTCTTCAACAAGCTCACCTTCACCACGATGTATCTTTTCCCTGGTTACATTGAAAACTCATATCCAAACGTCTACTAGGTCTGATACCACTTGATCCAAAAAGATCTCTTAAACGACAATGCTTGAGTTATTTAGCATGTGTTAATTAACCATTTAGGAAGCTCAATGAAAGGGAAAGAATTCAGAATGAAACATGACAACCATATATATATATATATATATATATATATATATATATATGCAATAAAGAAATAAGAACAACAAACCATAAACAACAATGTGATAACGAAGTTCGACAATCTCGCCTACGTTTCCAGGCCTTTCTCTAAGTGGGTGAGGCTTTCTTATTTCTATTCAAAGCTTTAAAAGTTCAACCTAGTAGTGCCAAAGAGGTTACAAACTAATCTGGTATTGTTTTACCAGATCTCTAGAACTCGACAAAACTAACGACATTGAAAACAGATGATCGAAGCTCCTAGAAATGGCCCGCAAAGGTGTGCTCCTCAATAGCTTCTTTGCATAAAAATGGCTTTGGCTTGGAAAATATTCAGCATAAACCTATTCTAAACCTCTTCCTAGGCTTCAAGAAGCCCTGGTTTATATAGATCTGAAGTTGGTAACTATCCCCCAACTTCCCCCCAAGATCTAGCCTCAAAAGGGCCCAATATCCCCCCAAAATGACCAAAATCTCTAAAAACTGCTGAATAATACAAATAAAATCACTATTATATAGTAAAAACCCACTATACAACAAATAAATAGGGTGCAACCCATTTTTTCTGCTGGCCCCTGGTCATATTGGCACTCACCATGTGCTTAGGCGCTAATACTGGGCACACTAGCCACCGACTGTTTGGCTCTTGGTTTTATGTGAAGGTCATATGGTCGTGTGTCAAACCTCCACACACTATTATGGTTTAATTTCCCCAATGGTTTATCCCAGGGTTAAGCCCTTGGTCGGCAGGCTATCCCGACCAACCGGGGCTAACCCCTTAACCACCATGCGCCAACTGTGACGAGCCTGAGTCATATGGTAGAGGTATCAAAACTGAGGCCGAAGGTATGAGTGCATGCCAACAACAAAGGTAAGGCCATATGGAATATGCTCTTGTGATATAATTGCATTGAGGGCTGGGGCTAGCCCCAACCCTTACTCTGCCCATTCGAACCATCATGCCAACATAAATAAAAATCACACCGATAAAGGCTAAGATCTAATGAGAGGAAGGGATGGATAGCCTGGCCCTGCCAAGTCCTTTGGCCCGATTGGAGGTCGCGTGATAAAATCTTGTGGAGTCCAAATTTTTTGCAGCACATCAACCAACAAATGGGTGCCACATGGTATCCCATGTCTAGGCGATGTGGCACCTTCTCATTCACCTAAGTTTGATGCCACATGTCAAGTGATCATTGGTCCAGCTATATTCCCTGTCACTGATTATTGTACCTTCCATGTGTCATACCTGTGATGTCATTAGTACGGATGTGCCACATGTCACCCTTATAGTGGTGACATGTGTCACTCCATGATAGGTCCACCTATCACATCAACTGCTTAGTCAACCTCTGTCCATGTCAGTGCTACATACTCTACCATGTCAATGCCACATATCCTATCACGTCAGTTGTATGTTTGTATTGCCTATAGAGTTAGTTTCCACGTCGCACTGCATGAACTATACATACTACACAATCAACATCTTTTTTTTGCCTGTTTGGCCAAATGAACAGATCGGGATATCTGGAGCATACGACGTCTGTTTGAGCCCATTCAAGTTGCATTGGGTTCATAATGTCGAGGCCTACACACACATCCATTTTGAAGACATTCCAAGGACTTTTATGTTTAGGCCTTTTTGAGCCCCATCAAGCTCCTAGATCCAATTTTGGATCACACCTCCCCACTAAATACCTTTTGTTCCCCAAAAGGTTACTGACCAGACATCAAGCTTGGAATGGGCTAGCCAACTTGTTCCTTGTCTTTAAACTATGTCCTGTGCACTTGTCTCATCAAGATCAAATGTAAAACAATCATGATAACTGACAACATATTGTTAGCCATTTGTACTATGTCACATCTTACTGAAGCCACTATCATCCATGTAGAAAACATTATTAATGATAGCATAAAAAATATGACTACAAATGAGATGATATGTTTGTAATACTTGCACTACATTAGCTTATCTTGAAGCAAACTATGATTGATTTTCCATTCTATAATCATCTCATGTTCTTGCTTAAGATCGATTACTTGATTTGAAACAATTATAGGTGTGTTGCTTGTTTGAGCTGCCTTTCTTAATCGTTCCATAGTTTGAAGAGATTTATTTCCCTTTAAATGATGAGCATGAACCACATATTCTTGACCTTCTTTGGTTAAATGATATTGATTATTTTCCATGTAGAAGATTGTTTTGCAATCATACAAGTAAGGACTACCTAAGACCATTCCACATTCACTTAGTGGCACCAAATGACATGTTACCTCATCCACAAACTTAGATGAAATTGCAAACTTTAATGTGCATTTCTTTGTTATGTGCAACTGATGATTGTTGCTTATCCATTTAAGTGTGTAAGGATTATGTTGCATCTATGTTTTTTATCCCAATTTGTTAACCACTTCCTCAGAAATCAAGTTAGATTGAGATCCACTATCTATCAATGTGTCGACCTTAGTGTGCCTCATGATGACCCTTATGTGAAACAATGTACTTCTACAATCAAATTCTTCACCAATTTTATCTGTCATACCAATCAATGAGACTTTAGATTCATCACCTGAATCTGATCCCAAGTCTGTTGGTCACGTTGTTGCTGCAATTGTTTAGCTCCCTTTCTTTTCCTCGAACCACTTCAATCTCTTCTTGGTTTGAAATTGCCAACAACAGTCCTCATCATGCCCCTCTTTCTTGCAATGCTTGCAAGAGGGATTCTCTTCCTTTCCTACCACTGAATTTTCCTTCTTGCCATTCCATTTCCTTTTGTCCTCTTTCCTTTAAGACAATTCCCTTGACACACTAACCCTTGCTTTTCCTGCTTCATTGTATGTCTCTTGAAAATAAACCTCATCAAGATTAGTAGGTCCAAACATGAATACAATATTTCAAATATGTGCAAGTAAACTTCCTATATACTTCATAAGAGTTTCTTGGGTATGTAAAGGAATATCTAACATCAATGCCAATTTACGAAAGCCATCTATGTAATCTTTCACTGTTTGTCCTTTTCTTAGTTTAAGAGATTTCCATTCAATTAAAGATTTCTCTTTATAACCCAAAGTATAGAATTTCTTTCTAAGTGCAAAAATAAATTCTTGCCATGATGGAAATACATTACCCACTTGTTGCGTGCCAATTTGCAACTTGTTTTTCCACTAGATGAGTGTTGTGCCTACAAGTATAAGTGATGACAACTTGATTTGAGTTTCCTCGTCTTTGATTTGTTGCACACTGCAATAAATATCCTTCTGTCTGACCCAATTGTCAAGTCTCTCTGCATTAACTTTGCCATCATACATGGGAAATTCAAATTTAACATCATGTTTTAATAAAGGCATTTCATTCTTATGTTTATGGACATGTTTCTTTGTAGTGGATTTAGAACTTGAACTTGAAGAGGAAGGAGAAGAAGGAGGTGAAGATGGAGGTGAAGGAGGAATTTGAGGAGTATCCTCTCCTTCTTCACTTTTCCCTTTGAATATTCACATAGATTCGGTCTCTTTCATTCCAAGTAATCCTCATACAAAACCTTCATCATCTCCGACATGGCGAAGAAATTTTTTCGAAACTCTTTCTCATCTCGGGAAAATCCTTCTTTCGATGCCATCTTATTGCTTTGAGAAGTTCTCTTTCTCAATCCAATCAATGGATTCTCTTCAACAAGATTGCCTTCACCATGATGTAGCTTTTCCCTGGTTAACATGCAAACTCAAATCCAAATGTCAATTAGCTCTGATACCACTTGATCTGAAAAGATCTTTTAAACGACAATGGTTGAGTTATTTAGCATGTGTTAATTAACCATTTAGGAAGCTCAATGAAAGAGGAAGAATTAGGAATGAAACATGACATCCATATATACATATACAGATCTAAAATAAAGCAAGAATAACAGTAAACCATAAACACCAATGTGATAATGGAGTTCAGAAATATCGCCTACGTCTCTAGGCCTTTTTCTTAGTGGGTGAGGCTTTCTTATTTCTATTCGAAGCTTTAAAAGTACATCACAATAGTGCCAAAAAGGTTACAAAATGATTTTTTCTTGTTCTATCAGATCTCTAGAACCCAAAAAAACTGACTACACTAAAAATGGATGACCGAAGCTCCCAAAAATGGCTTGCAAAGGTGTGCTCCTCAAAAGCTTCCCTGCATAAAAAATGGCTTTGGCTTAGAAAATATTCAGCATAAACCTATTTTGAACCTCCTCCTTGGCTTAAAGAAGCCCTGGTTTATATAAATATGAAGTTGGTAACCATCTCCCAACTTCTCCCCAAAATTTGGCCTAAAAAAGGGCCCAATATCCCCCCAAAATGGCCAAAATATCTAAAAAATGTTGAATAATACCAATAAAATCACTATTATATAGTAAAAACCCACTATATAGAAAATAAATAGTGTGCAACCCTTTTTTTCCACTGGCCCCTGGTCGTATTGGCACTCAACATGTGGCCAGGCGCTAATACTAGGCACGCTGGCCCCCAAATATTTGGCTCCTGGTTTTATGTGAAGGCCATATAGCCCTGTGTCAAACCTCCATGTGCTATTATGGTTTAAGTCACTTGAAAATTTAGCCCAGGGTTAAGCCCCTGGTCGGTGGGCTTTCCCGATCGACCGAGGATAACCCCTTAACCACTGTGCACCAGATGTGATGATCCCGAGTCATATGGTAGAGGTATCGAAACCGAGGGCAGAGGTATGAGAGCGTGCCAAAAACAGAGGTAAGGTGATATGGAATATGGTCTGATGATATAATTGTGTTGAGGGTTGGGGCTATCCCCAACCCTTACTCTGCCCATTCGAACCACCATGCCAACATAAATACAAGTTGCGTCAATATAGGTTAATACCTAATGTGAGGGAGGGATGGCTAGCTCGGCCCTAACAAGTCCTTTGGCCCAGTGGGAGGTTGGGTGATCAAATCTTGTGGAGTCAAAACAATTCCCAACACATCCACCAACAAATGTGTGCCACATGGTATCCCATGTCTGGGCCATGTGGCACCTTCTCATTCACCTAATTTTGATGCCACGTGTCAAGTGCTCATTGTTCCATTTGTTTTCCATGTCACCGGCTACTGTACCTTCCATGTGTCATACCTTCCACGTCATTAGTATGGATGTGCCACGTGTCACCCTTGCAGTGGTGACATGTGTCACTCCCTGATAGGTCCACCTATCACATCAACTTCCCAATCAACCTATGTCCACATCAACACCAATACTGTGCCACGTCAACGCCACATACCCTGCTACATCAGTTGTATGGTCAGATGACTTGTAGAGTTAGCTTCCATGTGGCACTGTACAGACTGTACAAACTGCATAATCATCATCTTTTTTTTTTCCTATTTGGCCAAATGAATAGATCATGATATCTGGAGCATATGACGTATGTTTGAGCCCGTTCAAGTTGTGTTGGGTTCGTAAATTCAAGGCCTATGCACACATCCATTTTGAATCCATTCTGAGAAATTTTATTTTTAGGCCTTTCTAATCCCCATCAAGCTCCTAGATCCAATCCTAGATCATCAACCAATATGCCTCAAATGTGCTCCAAAAATCACAAGATATACTATATAAAAATACCTATGGTGTGTACCAACAACAACAAACAAATACACCAACACAATACCATTGTAGATATGTCTCATACAACATGTACCAACTAGCCAACAAACCCTCAAGGGAACATGCTTAATCTCCCATGACCAAACCCGAACCCATCACCAAAAACCAACTACAACAAGCTTATAACATACCTTTTTTATTATGTACAATACTCTGTTGTAGTTGGAACTTGTCAAACCTTCCTGTAGCTTCTCCTCAGCTCCGAAAACCTAAACCCTTGCTCAAAATCGAGATCTAATACCTACTCACGGGATGACCAATAATATCTAGCGAGTACTCAGTTGTTAGATAGCATGCAACCAGAAAGTACCTTCTATTTTAAGCTTTGTTAGAAACCCTTGCCCTCTACAACTCCAAAACTTTTCTTTCAATCAATTTTCTTCCTCGTATTCACATCCCTTTAGATTCATTAATGATGTAGCTTCAATAAACCTTTCACAAGATAGATATTCAATGTGCTCCATAGGTGCCAATGGTAGCCTCTTGTTCTCTTATTTATACTTTCCAAGTGCCTTCCTATAGAAGCTTCCTTGTAACTGATTTACCCCGTTCTCCATCTTCTAAGGCTAACCCACTTTCTTGTTGCAACTAATTTTTCTTTAACTAGTCTCTTGTTACAACTAATTCATTTTAATTATTTTCTTTTTTCAACCACTTTGACTGGCAATCTTCTAGAATACTTTCTAGAATATTTCTGGAATAATTGACTTCTTGTTGAATTTCTAAGGGCTTCTAGAATACTCTAAATGGTTCTCCAACTTCACAATGCCATTAATCCATAGCCATGAGGAGTTATGTGGTGTACCACATATCACCAGAAATGACACGACATGTACTATCCATTTAGAATAGTCTCACCTACAAATTCAATGATGTTCATTATATTATTCCTCAAACAAACATGGGTTTCTTTTCCAAGCAACTAGGGCTACCAAAATTGTTTCAAGGGTTGACATCAATGAAAACCAACCCAATTAATCAACAATTTTCCCCTTTGGCATTGATGACAACACTCTGATGCAACGGAGAATTTCTGATGAAATATTGAAGTCATGGCTACTTATGCTCCCCCTTTGACCATTGTCCCCTCTAGAATCATGTCTCTATTATTTCTCTCCGTGCATCTGATTAATCTCCCTCCCTTTTACATCAATGGAAAAGGGTAACTTCCCTTTGGGGTTGCTCCCCTGTTTTAATTTTCCTTGGGGCTTCTCCCATATATGAATTGTTCTCTACTCTCTGTATGGTTCTTCCTCGTGTAAATATATGACATATAAGAAAAGCATTCAAAATCATTCATTGTGGGGCATAGACTACTCTATGTTTTTGTCGAAGATACTCAAAATCTTCCGTTGGAAGAAATTTTGTAAAGATATTTGCAATCTGCTCTTTTGTCCCAACATACCCAACTCTGATGTTCTTCTCTATAACTTGTTCCCATAGAAAGTGGAACTTTATCGGAATGTGCTTCATCTTAGAGTGCATAACTGGATTCTTTGAGATATTGATGTTGCTTGTGTTATCACAAAATATTGAAATGGGCTCATCATATTCAACTTGTATATCCTTCAATGTTTGTTTCATACATAGAACCTATGTACAACAAGTTGTTGCTACAATATACTCTACTTTTTTTGTAGACAAGGATACTAATGATTGTTTCTTTCTTAGCCAAGATACCAAACACTGACCCAATTAGAAAGTTTCTCCACTCACACTCCTTTGATCATCAATGCAACCTCCCCAATCTACATATGTGTAGGAAACAAGTGATAGATCCTTCCTTTTTGGATACCATAATCCAAACTCTTTTGTACCCTTGAGCTATCTGAATATCCTCTTCACTGCTAGGACATGTGATTCATTTGGCGTCGCTTGAAAATGTTCCACTTGTCCAACTGGATGCATCACATCTGGTATGGAAGTTGTTACATAAAGTAAGTTTCCAATCATTGACCTGTACTGCCTCTGATTTGTAGCCTTTGAATCATCATCTTTACTTAACTTGCAACTGGTTTGCATAGGAGTACTGACTGGTTTGCAATCTTCCATTCCAAACCTCTTTAGCATTTATGTGATATACTTGGTCTGAGAGATAGAAATTCCTTGGTTTCTTTACATATCTTAAGACCCAAAAGGAAATATAGCTCTCCAATCAATGATATATCGAACTCATTTTTCATATCCTTTGCAAATTTTTGGCTCATCCTCTCATCATCACCTCCAAAGATAATATCATCAAAATAAACTTCAATCAATAGAATACTATAATGATTTACCTTGATGTAGAGGTTGTTGTCTTCATTCCTTTCCTAAACCACCCTTGTTTCTGTAAGTATTTGTCCAATCTAGAATGCCATACTTTGGGGGCTTGTTTGAGACCATACAAGGCCTTCTTCAACTTGCAAACATAATTTTCATTCTCTGACAACCGAAATCCTTATGGTTGCTCAATGTAGACTTCTTCCTCTAGATCTCCATTCATGAATGTTGACTTCACATCCATCTGATACACTTTCATATTCTTGGAGAAAGAATAGGCTAGAATCAATCTAATTCCTTCCATTCTCGCAATCTCTTCAAAATATATACCTTCAACATGAACATATCCTTTTCATACTAGTCTTGATTTGTTCCTAGTGACTTGTCGATCCTCGTTCAACTTGTTCCCAAAGACCTGATCCAAATTTATGAGAAAAATGAAAGGAATAACAATATGAATAAAATAAAACATAGATATGGATAACAACAACAAGTATCTAGTGAACAATAACTTCTATTGAATAAATAAAAAAGGTTGAAACTGTAAAACTGCAAAATTGGAAACAACATGCTCGAATGGTGGTAGCTATATCTGAGAAGAGATGTGGCTTGCTATGCAAATCCATCTAAGAAGAATGATTACAATGAGGCTCCAAAGTCTTTTTTAACATTACTCATGAATGAAAAAACCCTAGACATCCAAAAACCTAACATGAAACACCAAAAGTTATGTGGGCCTCAATGGGTAAGTTGGTACCTCAACTTCCCGAGGTCATAACTTTTGGATACAACCTCTAATTTAGGCACGTGATAGAACGTTGGAAAGGTCTTTTCGAGAAATACATATTTGTTGTCAAACTCTAACTCCATCTAAAATTTGACTGTGGCATGCCAAAAAAACATTGTTTAGGGCCCCAAAACAGCGTCGTAAGTACAAAACGATGTGTTGACATATAAAATTCAAAAGTAAGCCAGTTGGATTAGGTGGGAGACCACCAATATCCACCTAGAGACTATGTAGGGCTCCAAATACCCCCAAAAGTGTATAACCCACAGTTACAAAGGATTACAGAAGAACGTGATCAACTAAAAATTGTCAAGAGGAGCCAGTTGGAATAGGTGGGTGGCCACCAATATCCACTTAGATTATTCCTCCCCCCTTAGGAAGCAATGGTCTCCATTGTGTTGAGTGTCCCCATTGGGTGAGAAAAATTCTATTGAATTTGGCCTCGGGTAAGCAGCTTGGCTTGGTGTAGGAGGTGCCTTGCCTTGATAACCCGATAAAGTTGGATCCTCTGTTGGCGAGTTCCCTTGACCTGTGTGTCCACTATATGATCAGTGGATGCATGTTCCATACAGTCAAGGTTGAGAGATTTTGGTTTCAAATGTTGTATGATCTCGGAGGTGTTCAGTAATGGTGGAAAATATGGTTGAAAGAGGTCCACATTGAACATTGGGTGAAAGCCAAGGAAGGGTGGGGTGTTGAGCTCAAAAGCATTTCTACCCACAACCTTGGTGATAGTTTAAGGCCCATAGTGAAGTGGTGGATATTTTGATGGGGCCCTGTAAGGTGCTCTTTCTAAAAATGTAACTAGAACTTGTCTCCCACCTAAAATTGGTGTGGTACCCGGTGTCGATCATGGCACTGCTTGCACTTAGCATTGGATTTCTACAAAATATCATGGACCTGCTGGCATATGTGATGAATTCGCTCAAAGAATCTGGTGGCTTTGTCAACCTCAGATTGGACATGGGAAGATTTTATTGTGTGGTTGCAAGAGATCATGCAACATCAATGGGACCCAAGGGTTGGAATCCTAGCCCTACCTGAAATAGGTTATGGCCAATGGAGCTATGGAGATCCCTTTTGTAGATATGTTGAACATAGGGAAGACTCTTATCCCATGTACGCAGATGCTTAGATTTGTACATGTGTAGGATGTGAATAATCATCCGATTGACGACTTCTATTTGGGAATCAGTTTGGGGGTGGAAAGAAATGAATTTAGTGAGCTTGGTGTCCAATAGTGACCAAAGACTCGATCAAAATATGATAAGGAACCTATTGTCCTGATCTGGGTGATGGTTTGTGGTATCCAAAAATGGACCCACACCCATTCAAAGAAGATATTGACTGTATCTTTTGTTGTAATGTTCTTCTTGTAGGCTGTAATAATGACCATCTTCGAAAATCGATTAACCACCACAAATACACAATCATTTCCATGCTTGGTGGATGGAAGGCCAGCCATGTAATCCATCAAGATGGATTCCCAAGGCCTCTCGGGAGTAGGAATATGGGTGTATAAGCCTTTCTTCTTGATGGTTGGCTTGGTAATGGCACAGGCAATGAAATATATGATATACTTGTTGATGTCTTGTCGAAGTTTTGGCCAATAAAAATGTTTTTGTAGAACAACCACCATTTTCTCCATGCCAAAATGTCCTGCCATCTGACTGCAGTGAGCCTCCCAAATAAGCTTTGCATGCTCACTTGTGGGAACATAGAGGTGGCACATATAGCATAACAGTCCATCCTAGATGTGAAAATCAATGACATTCTCTCCTGTACCCAACAACCGATAGGTGGTGGCGAAGTCAGGTTCATGCTGATAAAGTTGAGGACACTCAAATGCCTCATGCCCACATGAATGAAGCATTGTGGTGAGTGCAACAACAAGAGGGCGACTGAGGGAGTCAACGACACGATTTGTGCTCCTTGTTTTATAGTTGATGTTGAGATGGAACTATTGTATGTATGTGGACCATTTTTTATGATGATTGTTCTGCAACTTCCCTTGTGTCTGTATGAACTATAGAGGATTGTGATCAATGTGGATGATTGTATCCTTTCCTAGATTGTAATGTTTCCACCGACGACAAGATTGCAAAATGGAATACATTTCTTTTTCATAGGTGGGGTATTTCTGGACAATATATGAGAGTGTCTCACTATGGTATGCTATTGGATGACCATGTTGAGTGAGAACTGCAATGACAACATAGTCGGAGGCATCCGTATCAATATCGAATAGTTGTTGAAGATAAGGTAAGGAGAGTACTGGAGTTGAGCACAAGCGATGCTTTAGATCATCAAATTCTCATTATTGTGACTGCCCCCATGCGAAATTTGCCTTACCACCTCCCTTTCTTACTTGGTTGAGGGCCCATGCAATATGGGAGAATCCCAACACGAACCTCCGGTAGAAGTTGGAAAGTCCCAAGAATATCCAAAGTTCGGTTAGTGTTGTCGGGGATAGCCAGTCACGAATGAATTGGATCTTAGCTGGATCCACATGTATCGCATGATCATCAAGAATGTAGCCCAACTATTGGACTTTGTTCATGCCAAAGGATCATTTTTCCAAGTTGGAATATATCTTGTGTTGTTGCAGAGTGCCCAAAATCTATTGAATATGTTGCATGTGCTCCTCCCAAGTTTTGTTGAAGATGGGGATGTCATCCAGATATACCACCACAAAAGAGTTGGTGAAGGGTCTTAATACATCATCCATCAATCTCATGAAAGTTGTTGTTGCATTTGTTAAGACAAAGGGTATGACCATCCATTCAAAGAGACCTTCTTTAGATTTGAAAGTTGTCTTGGTTTGATGTGAACTTGGTGGTAGCCAGACTTTAGGTCAATCTTGTTCAAGAACTTTTCCCCTTTGAGTTGGTCAAGAAGGTCATCAATTCGGGGAATTGGGTGTCGGTTTCTGATTGTGATTTTGTTTAGTGCTCTGTAATCAATACATATCCACCATGTCCCATATTTATTCTACACCAGCATAATCAGACTTCTGCAAGGGGAGAAGGTGGGTTGGATGTGCCCCTTTTGAATCATCTCTTGGATCTGGTGCTTGATTTCGTCATTTTCCATCAGCTAGTGATGATAGAATGGTCCATTAGGTAGTGAGGAACTGATGGTTAGATCAATTGGATGCTTGGCTTGGCAGTGCGTCGGTACCTCAGTGGATGAGGAGAAGATGTCTCTGTACTCTTCCACAATCCCGTCCACTTGCTTCTACTGCAAAGAGAGGCTCTGTGTAGAGGTCACAGATGTGGAAGTGAGATTCTTGTTATTGTGGGAATAGATCACAAAGAAGATGAACTTCCAGGTCTGTGAAATGACCTCACTACATTGCTTAGTAGAGATTAAAGAAATAACGGTAGGTGGAGCTACCTCTAGTATCCTATACAATTGTCTACCCAAATTAATAATAACATTGCGGGGTTTAGACTCATACACAACATGTCGTTTCCACAAACATGGCTCGCCTAAAAGAACATAAAAAAATTCAAGATGAGAAATATCACACAATACCTCGTCTTTGAAGGGCTTGATTTTGTAGAGTAGACGAAACTATTGGATGACACAGAGATCTCATCCTTCACGAAGCTAGTCGATGGTGTAGGGTTGTAGGTGCAGTGTTATCGACAGGTCCAACCGCTTGACGACCTATGCTAAAATTAGGTTCTTCTGATTGTTGCTATCGACAATGAAATGCAACATAGTTCCTTTTACCCATAGTTGTGAGTGAAAGAGGCATTCCCCTTCCTCTGGTTCTTTTGGTTCGCTTGGTTGGACTTTGGTGATAGCAAAACTGGCACTAGGTTCGATATCGATGATCCACTTCCCACTTTCTGGATTTGATTCAGAGTTAGAATCTTACTCTGACTCGGAACCTTTAAACTTAACCACCGGTGAATGCTTAGAGCGACGTTCTTTGATGTTGTGCCAAGGGATTTTATGGTATTCACACCATTTTCTCGTGTGCCCCCCGAAGAGTGCCTAGAGTGGGTAACTCTACGAATTGGTATGAAGAGGCTTCCTTGATAAGATAAGTAAGCTTGAATAAGTAATTGATGGCATGTTCATTCCTTAAATCAGGGCACTCATACTTTCCTCATGGCCCAAAAGAGAATCTCCTATAGTTAGTGAGATCGTTTAGAAGAATCTAACCAGGATTGTCGGAACATGGTTTCTATTAGTGATATCATTTAAAAGGATCTAGCCAGGATTTCTAGAATATAGGGCTATAAAGAAAGTGAATAAGGTTATCCTTACCTTCTATCTCTTTGAGGGGCATAAAGAAAGGGGACCTTCCCTTCGCTCAGGTACATGATACTATTGTCTTTTATCAATAGGGATACAATAGTCCATGGTGAACACACCGAACCAAGACCATGGGCCCACACCCAAATTACTCCTTCCACTCACTATCTTAAATTAACAATACCATATATTTCGCGAAATAGAAGAGAGAGCTTAGAAATGTGTATGATCTCCTTTCATATGATGCGTCATTCAATTGGGAGATAGCATAGAGGAGATAATATTGATTGGTTGGGTGGTTGGGGATCATTGGAACATGATGGGATCTCGATCGAAACTATCTAGGGGAAAGGTGTAATTACACACACACACACACACATATATAAAGAATGAATTGATGTCTACGACCATGTAACATGTTTTTCAGGTCTTTTCCTCCAGTGAAATGTCACATTTCCTCTCCCTTTGGTCAAGCGTTCGTCCCTCACCCACTATTGATTCTCCAATATTTTGTACATATGATGTATCTAAATGTCTATCTTTAGGCAGCAATGCGATAAATTGAGGGTCTTTTTTTGAAAAATGAGAAATAAGTTATAGCGGATTGGAACTGGGGTTCGAATCCCTTTGTATCGAACATGCATTATGCCTCAAAATAGATCAGGAGGGTTCAAATCCCTCTGATCATGCTTTTCAAGAAGACGGGAAGCCATGATGGAACAAGATATTCGAAAGCCTAGTGGACTCTATTATCAATGATAGGGTTGGGTTTCATCCCTCCCATAAGGCTAATAATATGGGAAATAAAAGAAATCGTGTCTCAAATTATATCAAGAACTTGGGTTTGAATACTTCCAATCATACTTTTTGGGTTGAATCCCATACAAATTTTCAGGAAGAAGGGAAAGTTGCCTACCCTTTCATTAAGGTGGCGATTTGATCATCGAAAAGTGAAGTTCACAAAGGGAAGCATTGGGATTTGAATATGGAGATGGATTCCATATTAAGGGAGATCGATTATAGCTTGGGTTTGAAATGAAGATGCAACATCTGAAGCGATGAGCCACCGACATCTGAGGAATCTGTAGCATTCAAGTCAGTATAATATTGGTGACCATCCTTTCTTTGGATTGGAATTAGCCATATCCCTGAAGAGGTTGAACCCATATAGATATATATATTATTTGAGTCCTCAGTATTGCGATCAGTGACATTCGATCGAATTGGCAACACCAAATTTAGTTACCAATCGAGTCTGAACCCATATCCGAGTCCTCGGTCTTCTTTGGATTTGCATCATCGAAGTAACCCCTAGCATGTGATTTCTTGCTGGCATCACAATCAAAAGCAACATCCGAGCCACTAGCATCCACATCACCAACATCCGAATTGGAATCCACCTAAGCATCTAAGTTATAAGATTTTTAGTTTCAACTTACATTTGATGGATCTGTAGTCTACAATTCTCTGTACATCCAAAAATGGCAGAGAGACCCAAAACAAGTCCACGAGCCCATGACCATCTCCCAATATCACCTTCAATAGTGGTGTCCTACAATTTAAAGCATGTTATTATTAAAAAATGACACCAACCACCCCAAGAGAAATTCTAACTCCATTGGGAGTTGTGGAAATGTACAATTGTGATTCTTATTGAGAGTTTGTAGGATCATTGTTGATTTTTCCATGTTGATGACCACAGGAACCCTTGAACTAGTTTTATGTTTTAGTAT
>ML815687.1:9546-22749 GCA_009831015.1 Picea engelmannii
GTAGGAACTTTAGCAGGTTGGACTGAAAGGACAACTTCCAAGCAAGGCCAAATGGTACTCCAAGGAGAAGGTAGAGGAAAACTTTCCTCACCTCCTTCAGTAAAAGCTTTTGGGTACCAAAAGCCTCCCTAAATGGGGAGGTATGATCTTGAATGGATCATCATATAGTTTGTCATCTATTTTGATACTTTCTGGGAGGAAAAATTGGAGTTGTTGACTTGTAGGGCCCATTTTTGGGGCAAGTCCACTTTGGAGGTTTGGAGTCCAAAACCATCTGGAACACGTTTGAGGCCTTAAACGATCATTTTGGGGGTCAAAACTTTGCAAGCATAGCTCCCAACCTCTTGACATTGTTCTACACTTCGAGAACTTTCCAACAATGCAAAAATCACCTCAATTAAAGTTTGTATGCAGAAGTTATGCCTCTCGCAAGTTGACCTATCTTGTTGACCATCATGGTACCAAGTGGATGCCACATCAACTTCCATTACTCACACATGTGGAGCTAGTCACATGTGGAATTTCAAGAATATTCTAGAGGGTCCAAAACCCTAACATTAATTGGGGGTGACTCATGCAAAAACCCTAACCCTAACCCTAGACAGCCATCAGGCTATGTTAAATACTGGGCCACTAGGAAAGATAGAGGTTTCATTCTTATTGTACTGAGTAGTGTTCCATAGGAGGGCAGAGCATTGGGAGAGGGCTATATAACAGAGGAAGAAGAAAATCCTATAGTAGCCATATTGGCCACAATGTCCATGGCATCCCCATAGTGAGTGCCCCTTTCTTTGTATTTGCTTTTCATATTGAGAAGAAAAGAGTAAAGCATAGACCTCACCTTCTAGCTAGGGTTCTCCCATATCAAATTTTCCTAGGATACATCTTGTGTTTATTGTGTGGATGGTGTGTTATTGTTTGTCTCTTTCATTTTAGTTTTTAGCGTATTTTCAGTGATTTCCATGTTGAAACTAATAATATTAAGTCTACATCTTCAATAGAATATCGCATGGTAAAGGTTGTAGAATATTATAAGATTTGTTGTGACAAACTATTCTAGTGGAATATCCACAGCAATTTACATATCACACCACTCGAGCTAGCCCACTAGGCTACAATGACGTCATTATTATTCTAGATGTAGCCACATTAAAGTATAAAGTGGCGAAAGAGAGAAAGTAAAATATATTTCGATAGCATAAGCACGTATGCCCTTGCAAGTACTAGGAAACAAATGGGAAAGTATTTCCATGAACTTTGCTATGTGTCTACCCATAGCAATAAAACAGAATGATTAAATTTGAATAGTAGTATGTTCCATACCAAAATGGCCAAGTTTATTCCATACAAAATGACTCACTATAGAGAACATAGAACAAATTCATGTTGTTGAATCATTTTCTAAATTTGGCCTCTCAAAGAGCATTGTGCGTGATAGAGATCCAAAGTTCATCGAGCATTATAGAAGGATTTATTTACAGCTTTGGGCACTTGCCGGGAACTTAGTAGTGGGGATCACCCACAAAGAGATGGGCAGCCAAAAAAGGTCAACCAAGTAATGGAGCACATGCTCAAAGCACATGTGGCTACCATGAAAACTCTGTGGGAAGAAAGGCTTCCTTTTGTGGAATTTACTTATAGTAACAATAAGCATGCAACTATAGGTATGACTCCTTTGAGAGCAATGTATGGCTATGATCCCCTTAATCCAACCGAGTTGGACTTGCATAATTTTAAAAGCAAGCACCGGTCTCTTTGGAGATGCTCTAGAAAATGTTGAAAGAGTTGAATCAATGCAAAAAGAATATGGAGTGGACCCAAACGAAGGAAAAATTATTTGTAATACTATTGTGAAGTCAAATCTGATATTTTGTTTCTCCGAGAGGTCAAAATCACTGGTTTTTTATTCCATTTGTTATTAATAGTTGTTAGAATGGAGAATTCCGAGATCCTTCCCATGAGGAAGCATGAGGCAGAGCAGTTTGTGGCATCACCCCATGGATGGTTTTTTTCATTAATGATAGTGGGGAGGACCCACTTGCCAGATAATGTTGGATGACAATAATGTTTGTTGGACCACTCAACGACCTAGATTAGAAGAGAGAATAATCACTAATTGTTAGAATTATTAACCCCTACTTGTCTTATTGATTAGTGCATGATTCCTCATCATATCATACCATATCATATGGTGGTGGTTTGTTAATGTATTGGATATAGTAAGGTAGAGTGTGCTCTACGTGAGCTGTTTGCTTCTAAGATTTAGGAGGTTGTTAGATCTAGTTGTACTTGAGAGATTCTCTCCAACTAGTTAGATCCTATTTTTGTGTGTAGTTGAGATATTCTCTCTACAGTTTGTTAGTGTGGTTAAGATAGGGTGTCTATCTTTAGACAAAATTTGATGTACTTATATTGTACTATTTCATGATTGAATAATACATTTTTAGAACAGTTTTTGTGTGTATGAAAAAAACATGTCTACTCTCCCATTTTCTATCACTAGTAGCATGGACAATGCATACGAGACATGTCGGTGACAAAAAGGAAGGCAGCCATGATCAACAAGATGAAAGCAACAAAAAGAGGAGCAAATACAAAAATATCACCAGTAGCAAAGAAATCATCAAAAGCTCGTACAAATATCACCAACGAATAGGGTTAGCATCATTAAGAACTCGTGCAAGCATCATCAATGGCCAACTGAAGCATTGTTACACCCAGGTTCCCTTGTGTACAACCAGGATTCTCAGATTCTAGTTTTGAGTTGTAGATTGCCCAGTTTTCAGTCCAGAATCCAGATTTCAGTTAGCAAGGTTTTTTAAAGTTATAACAGCAATTTTCCCGTCGGATTATTATTAATTAACAGGTTACGATCATAACACAACAAAACTTTTAGAAGTGTATATTTGGTTGCATCAGAAACTTACAAAATAAGTAGAGCTGTAAGTCATCAATTCCTGCAACCCACTCTTGCTAATGCAGCAGCTTTTCTTTCTCCTGCACATGGCATTTGAGAGAACTTTTCTAGGTATAATACAAGATAGATCATGCTGCCACTGAATTCAACGAAAGGCATCCATGCCATTTGTGCCCAGTTCTTCAGATCAAAGAACAAAGAATAATGTCATAATGAAAGTAAAAGAAGAGGTACTAAATGAAATTGCACTTTAGAAGGGGCAGAGTATATCACAGTCATCGCTATTATTTTGACAGTGTCGGGGCATCAAATTAAACACCCTACACTTGGTGTGAGAGGAGGGTTGGCGCTCTGTCCAATAAGCTGGGCATGCTTGTGCTGGTCCGATATCTAACAAGCACAGGCCAGATAATTTGCTCTGTCTCAACACGGATCGTCACAGCTAATTTATGTCAAGTCTTTTCCAACTTTAATATTTATTCTTGGCACCACTAGGTGTAAATACAACAGTATTCAGCAGGCACCACTAAGTGCCATTACTGAACTCAAGCGCCCAACCAAAAAGAATCCCAACGGTAGTTTATCCTAGGTAATGCTTATAGCCCTTCAAGCGTGAGATCCAAACGATGGCGGCAGGTTATGGCTACCTCAATAGTGATAAATACATGGATCCAATTTAATAAATTTGCGCATTAAAATGCAGAATACTTCCTCATCTTGGTCCCCAGTATTAAATACAGTAAATTAGGAAGTATACCCTTCACATATAATCTTAAAAGAAAAATGTACAGATTCCAGGGCACCCAACTGGAATGCCCATGAAAACAAAAATCAAGATTCAAAACTAACTAACCGCAATGCCAATGGGAAGATAATCAACATTACGCTGGACAAAATGGGGCATAGATACATGATTCCTGCTAATTGAATTCGTCGCAACATTAAAAGAAAAGGTGTGAGAGAAAGGAAAGAAAACCCACCCGGAAGAACTTTGTCATGTAGGAGTGTCTAAAGATAAGATTCATGTAGCCTGCTTCAGAACCCATCAACAGCAAATCTGCAACCAGCATTACGGTCACATCTGTGGGTGTCGAACTGTAGTCAGAATGGTGTGGAAGCGTCACACAGGTGGGAATTGACACCATTTCTTCATAAATTATGAGAGGTATGATTGCTAACAGAGGCAAAAATGACCTCCAAGATCCCATTTCTCTTGCCAAATTGACCACCACGAGGAATCAAAAATATAAAACTAAACACTAGCTAAATCATACTGATTTGATTTGAGTTGTCAACATATTAATGAGAGGGAACAGAATGGCATCATTGGTGTTTACTTTTTATACAGTAGGGGCCGAGCGGCATCGGAGCTGGTTTGAAGAAAAGAAAACAACCACTAGGTTCAAAGCCCATACTCAAATAGAAAAGCTTTAAAGAAATGCGCTACAAAGACAACAGAAAAATCTTTTAAGAAAAAGAAATGGATGACGCATGATGAATTTTAAATTGTAACAGGAGAGGCTGTTTACGGTGATGAATTTTAAATTGGGCAAGGATGTTTACGGTTCGATTTTATCTGTATGTGAGAGTGTGGAAGTTTATGGGGGAAAGCTACAGAACTCGTTAAAATTTGACTCATGAGCTTGTTTGGGAAGGGCATTTGATAACTGTACATTTTTTTTAGTCATTTACGTTGAATTTGGCGAAATACGAGTGGGGTAAATTCGGAAATTTTTAAGGTTTTTGGGTCAAGATAGATTTGTAAAGGTTTTGGGTTGATTTAAAGGTATTCAAAATATTTTATCACACTGACATCGAAAAGGGATTTTTGACGAAAAAATGGAAATTTTTACTTATATTAAAAATTGAAATGATAAGATTTTATAGAAGAAAGATGAAATTTAAAATTATAAAAATTATTTCAAGATATTAAATATAATATATATGAGGAGTAGTCTTTTTATTATACGTTCTCGATTTATTGGCGATCGAAAGTGTTCCATCTCTAGGAGCTTGAAACTTGTGCCTCTTTCGTTTGTTTACTTCCCTCTATTTGCTCTTGTCCGTCTATTTCCAACGTCTGTCTCCATCTGTTTGTGGTCGTCTATCTGTCTCCAACCTCCATCTGTGGACTTCCGATGTTCATTCAATACAAGGTCGCGTGGGGCGGCACCTCTACCCTTATTTCAAATAACCCCGCCCCCTTTCCCCACCTCTAACTTGTAACCCTTTCATAAATCCATTGCATCCACGAGGGAAGTTGATGCCAAAGGTAAGGTGTGAGCCATTCCATTTGTATGTTTATTGCTCCATCTTTTTCTTTACAGCTTTATACGAAAATATGTCTATTGCAATCACATTCACCTCAAGAATTAGCAATAAAACTAGGAAATGTAACGGATGATGAACACAATAATTTGTACAGCCTATCTAGAATATGGATGTCTTCTTCAAAGTGAAATCTTTTAAAACATGCATGTCAACATCCATGGTCCCTTGATCCTGAAAACTAAATTCGAATATTGGACAACTTTTTATAGCCAGAACTTTGATATTCGGCCATGTAATTCCTTCTTGTAATATGCGCTTTGGATTTTGGCATTCAATTAGGACCACCTTCTTTAAATTCCTTAAATTTCCCACATAACCTAGTAAATTAGGCAAATCTGGGCGAACATGAGATCTTACTTGCAGGTTTTTTTGAATCAATACATTATACACTTCATTGTTTTTTACACATTGTGGGAGTAAGCGTGGAAAATCACCACAATCACGTTATATTAGTGTTAGCACTAGAAGTCACCTCCAGATTGTGTTGGAGGTAAGCCCAGTACCCATCAGAGTTTTATGTCACAGGTTGGTTTTAAAGAGGTCAAATGGGCGCAGACTCAAAATGATATCATTTTAACTCAGAAAATTGGATTGGTATGCACCTGTAGGTGAGGTCTTGATTAACTTCAGTCAGTAAGTTGGAGTAAGGGTGAATAGGAGGAAGATTTAGTGAGAAAGGTGTAGAGGTCCGCTATGAACATCAGATTTTTCAGCAACCTAAGGAGGAAAAACTTAAACACAAGGTCCTCTTGGATTCAAATTTCAAGGAAGCTGAAAGAAATCATAACAGTACTATAATCAAACATTTATCATAATACAATTACAACAATCCATGTGAATCAATCAAACATGAACTCTCTCAGTATCATAGGCAAATAAGATGGAGAAGAAGTTGACTTTCATTAAACAAGATGTCTCAAAAACAAATACATAACCAGAGAACCAGTGTTCTTCATCAAAAGTTTACAATACAGGAGCATTGCTCAACCATCAACCTTTACAAAATATCAAAATTGAGTATATATACTCAAAACTATTGCAACTACCAGGAGCGTGATCAAACCCCTGCATTCAAAGTTTCTAGTCAACGCCCGTTTTGTCAGACTGTGTAGGCCTCCTTATGTCAGACGTGAGACAGGCGCAGTTAGGCATTTTACAGGAAATCTATCAAGGAGGAAGCTTCGGGTGGACATTCTGCCTTTATGGCTGATCTTTGCAACGCTTCCCATTTATGGGGTGAGACAAGGTCTCAACTGCCGACCCCATCTTCAATAACTTCCTCCATTGGGATCAGGACGAGGCCTGATGCCCATAAATATTTCCAGGCGGTGCCCGCGACTTCTTCAAGTCAATCCTAACGCCTCGAGACTCTGTAGATCTTCTTCCGTGACCAAATACGGGTGTTTTCATAAACTCGAGCTTCAGGTGCCAGCTACTTCTTCATCACTCCTTCGTGCTTGTGACCTCGGGTCGTGACCTGGCACTTATCCCATATGACGCTTCGAGATTTCGTGCTTCGGGAGATTTCACATTACTTGACTATAGATTCCCCGATGCCCGAATGACAAAATCACTCCTTTCAAATCGACGGTCGGATCTGCTATGCATCCAACGACCGTGATTGCTTATTTGAAAACTTGAGTCACTAATCATGCGTTGGGTGCTTACCTTTCTTCTTGGGCCCACCTCCTATGTGACCTCGCTACGACTTGGGGCTTATCTTCAAGGCGCTTCAAGACTTCGGGCGCTTCGGGCTTCGGCCCTTCGGGACTTTGCAATGTTTCTCATTTTAAAACTCCTGAAGTAAAACTCTCGGAGTTACAGATATGATGACATGTAGCTCTTGTTGATCAATGGCTCAGATCTATTTCGGGCCTTCGACCACTTCAGCAGCTTCGGCAAATTCGGCACTTTGGCAACCTTGTGCAGGCCACGAACTTGGACAACCTGTTTCCCTTGACAACTATATGTGATAACATTTGGCTCCACAGGGGATGGCATGCTCCCTGCGAGCTGCCAAGAACAAGTAGTTCCAGTGCCTTAGCTATTGGGTTAGGGAGTCATGCTCAAAAAACGTCCTACTGAGGATTACAGACCGATAATTACTCTAAACAAAATCAAATACATGGGCTCCAGAGGAGCTTATTTATGTACAATCCTATACTAACTGATCTTTACAAAGTGCTAGGTGAAAGCAAACTTCCACCATAGCCATTCAAGTAACTTCCTAATTGGAAGCTCTTTTACTCTGTCATTGATTGATAACAGACGATGCCACTGTGACAGTAGAACGGTTACATCCTTCATCTTTCCTCCAAAGGCTAAAGTGGAGATAACGCTAGGCGGCTCTAAGGCATGAAGGAAATGTAGCTCCTTGTACTCGCTGATAGGCTCATAGAACGAGTGGCAAACTCCAGAAAATTTGTTACAGACAACCCGATCTGCTCCACAGTTGCTCACACATGGTTGAATATCTCTAGTAAGCACATGTGGATGAGAAGTTGATGCAGGTTGACTGATCCCAGGTGGTGGCTGCTCACTCACAGGCTCAGGGAAGGATATAAACTACTCATTTGGATTTCCCTCTTCTTCTTCAGGGCTCTCCCAAGGGTCAGAGTCATAATCTTCATAAACAAGACCCATGTGAAAGCTCTGCTCTTGGTCTTCTACAGGCCCAGGATGACTGATTTCCACAAAATGTTTTCCTTCAATGTATAAAGGAAAATGTAACGTCCCCGGCCATCAACCCACTTGGCGAGAAACACTACTTCGCGAAAACATTCTCATACTTAAATATATAACATGCATTATTTATAAAGAATAAGCATTAAATCAAATTAAGACATTTGACATGGATTTACTGTTGTCATACAAACTTAAACAGAATTAACAACAATTCAAACTAGCAACAGAATACATGATAATATCACAAGTATCACAGAACATGCATTTTAATTAAGTACATAATTAAAACACATAATGATACTTATCTTTGAAACTGTAATACACCACCAACTGCATGCAAACCTTCCACGAACCTCCTAGCCTTAGACCACGTTGCTCATCACTCTCAGCAGTAGGTCACCCCCGAGCTGGGACTAAGCTCCACCGGGCAAGGGAATCCTAGGCTAGGCAAGGTCAACGGGAGACACACAGTTTATGAGGAAGGATTCTCTCCCATGAGCCACTTATGCCCACTGCTCACAGACTCTTATTCCCCACATGTTTGTCCCACCCCAGGAGTATACACCTTCATTGTCACCAAGACAGTCCTTCGGCTGCTAAACCTCCCTTGCCTTGGGCTTCAGCAACAGACCGGACCAGAATTCTTCGAGCTCTGTGGTAGCTACAGGACTCCTTCCAGGAGTTCTCACTTCCTCCGCGCACTCTCTCACCTGGAGAGAGTGTTGCACACAGGTCTAACAACCTACTTCTTCAGCTTCATTCTTGCACATGGAGGACAACAAGGCTCAGCAAGGAACGAATGACTGTAGCCAATCACACTCAACCAAGGGACTGTGTGGCCACGACAGCCCACAGTTATAACACACACGACGTAGACAATTGATCAGGTTTCACAGAAGACGTGAGTAGGCTTCAGAGGTGTGTGTCTATGCAGAGGTCCAATGTAGAGACAAAACGGTTCTCGGGAAGGATTCCAGTGACTTCCAGTTCTGGTTTTCAAGATTGCGTGACAGGAAAAATTAAACAGAGGTCGTTCATGGACTCCAACAATTCAGACAGTCGACGACAGAATGGAGGCGAACTCCCATCCCGGCTCAATTCTTGGGTTAAATTGCATGTGCCTGGGATGACACATGTCGCCCATGAAGCTGCATTCACTCCATCAAGTATGTGTTCCCTTTTGCACACGTTGGGGCTGCATGTGTTGCCTCTCCCAGGACTTAGGATAAAAACATACCTTTCACACCACTTTGGAATAATAATAAATTATTATTCATAAGGACTTAAGCCTTCAAGCTTAGCCCCTCTTCCAACCTCCCAACCCCCTCTCCCTTACCCATACTGTGGAAGCTTAGTCCCCCATCACTCTTTCTTCGTGGTCGGTCGGCACGCAATGATGTTTATATATTATATTAATTATTTGCATAATTACATATACAAAATCAAGCTCCTTGCCTTAACACTTAGGCTCTCCGACCTAATAAACACATAAGCCCACCAGCTTATCAATACTCGGCTTACCAGCCTACAAAACATAATTACAATTCATAAACATGATTACAATTCATAATATAACTGGGGCACTACCAGGGGATATTACATTCCCCTCCCCTTATTTTTGCATTGTCCTTAGTGCAACTCTTTACACAACATCAACAAGCTTTTCAAAATCTTAAAAAAGATGCGGGTATTATGCCCGCATAGCATCCTCATGCTCCCATGCCGCGTCCTCAGGACCGTACCAATTCCACCGAACCTTTACAAGCCCTATGGCTCGATTCCGGAGCTATTTTCTTTTTCAGTCCAATATGCACACAGGATGCACTTGAAAGACATCTTCTTGCTCCACCTGAATCACATTCAATTGATAACATGATTAACATCAGGTATATATTTCTTAAGCAATGAAACATGAAATACATTATGTACAGTCATGGATGCAGGTAATGCAAGCATATATGCAACTGGCCCAATCCTTTCTAGGATTTCAAATGGCCCACAAAATCTGGCTGCCAACTTGGCACAATTTCCCAGCTTTGGGGAACTTCTATTGGCTTTTACTTTCAAGAAAACATGGTCACCCACTTTAAACTCTCTGTGGATTATGTTTTTATCAGCATAACTTTTCTGCCTGTCTTGGGCAACTTTCAAATTCTGCTTAATTTTTAGCATTTGTTCTTCCATTTCCTTGAGCAACTCTGGCCCAACTACTTCCCTATCAGCTGGATTATCCCAGCTCATTGGAGTATTGCACTTTCTGCCATAAAGTGCTTCAAATGGGCTCATCTTCAATGATGCTTGATACCCATTGTTGTCGGCGAATTCTACCAAGTGTAGGTAGTCTTCCCATTCAGATGGTTTGTCCATCACATACATCCTTAATATGTCTTCTATCACTCGATTCAGCCGCTCTGTCTGCCCATCAGACTCAAGATGATAAGTTGTACTGAAGTTCAGATTCGTTTTGAACCCCTTGAATAACCCTTTCCAAAAAATTGAGGTAAATTTTGGGTCTCTCTCAGACACAATTGTCTTGGGAATTTCGTGCAATCGTGCCACTTCCTTCATAAAAATATCAGGAACATATGTTGCCTTGTGAGTAGTCTTTAACTGAATGAAATGGACAACTTTCGTAAGCTTGTCCACTACCACCATGATTGAATCATGCTGCTTGCCGGTTCTGGACAATCCTGTGATGAAATCCATTGTCACCACTTCCCATTTCCACTCAGGAATGGGTAAAGGTTGCAGTAACCATGTTGGGTGTATGTGCTCAGCTTTAACCTTCTGCCACTCCATACATCTAGCGATGTATTCTGCAATATCTTTCTTCATACCTGGCCAAAAGTAATGGCTCTTGACTGCTGCCACAATGTTTTGATATCCAGGGTGCCCTGTATAAGGCACATTATGCATTTCATGCAAAATCGCAAGTTTCAAATCCTGGACATTAGGTACATAAATTATGTTCTTGTACATAAGTATTCCATCAGTTTCCAATTTATAAATCTCCACTTTCTGTGGCATCTTACCTTGCTGTAGCTTTGCTACCAAATCCCTGTATTGCAAATCTGTATTTGCAACCTCCAAAATTCTACTTTTAATATCAGTTTGGTACATGCTAATGGTTGTAGCATGTTATTCATGCACTCTCCTGCTGAGTGCATCAACCACATTATTTTCCTTCCCTTTGATATGCTTGATATCAAAATTGTACTCACAGAGAAACTCCAACCACCTACTATGTCTAGTGTTCAAGGTTGGATGATCAAACAAGTACTTTAGACCGTTATGGTCTGTTCTTAGTTCAAACCTCCTTCCCATGAGGTAATTTCTCCATTTCTTTAGAGCGTGTACTATGGCTGCCAACTCCAAATCATGAGTTGCATAGTTCCTTTCGTGCTCTTTCAACTTTATGGATTCATAACAAATTACGAATCCATTTTGACTGAGGACTCCTCCCAATCCTTCTTTGCATGCATCTGTGCACACCACGAAATCTTCATTTGGATCTGGGATCCTCAAGATTGGAGCACCAGTTAACAGTTGCTTCAATTGCTGGAAGCTTCTCTCACAATCCTCTGTCCACTGAAACTTCTTCTCCTTCCTTTGCAAGGAAGTGATAGGGTGAGCTATCCTCGAGAACCCTGCGATAAACCTTATGTAATAACCAGCTAGACCCATAAAGGATCTGACTTATGTCACGTTCTTTGGTGTTGACCATTCTCTAATGGCCTCAATCTTCTCATGATCTACAACTATTCCTTCCTTCTAAATAATATGCCCCAAGTAATGGATCTGCTCCTGATAAAACGAGCACTTGCTCAACTTGGCATACAGTTGGTGCTCTCTTAGCACCTGCAACACCATCCTAAGATGTTGTTCATGCTCCTCCTCCGACTTGGAATACACCAGAATGTCATTCGGGAAGACTATGACAAACTTGTCTAGATAGTCCCTGAATACGCAATTCATCAGGCACATAAAAACAATGGGTGTGTTTGACAGCCCAAACGACACCATTGTGAACTCGTAATGACCATACCTTGTTCTAAAGGCAGTCTTGTTGATGTCTTCATCCTTTATCCTTACCTGGTGATATCCCGACCTGAGGTCTATCTTCGAAAATATCTTTGCATCCTTCAACTGATCGAAGAGGTCATCAATCCTCAACAGAGGATATTTGTTCTTTACAACTACTTTGTTCAATTGTCTGAAATCGATACACAATCTCAGTGTCCCATCCTTGTTCTTCACAAACAGGACCAGGGCACCCCAAGGTGACACACTTGGGTGTATATACCCCTTCTTCAGAAGCTCTTCAAGCTGCAGTTGCAGTTCTTTCGGCTCCAACATACTCATTATGTAAGGATCTTTTGACCTTGGAGCTGCTCCAGGCATCAAGTTTACAGAGAAGTCAATATCTCTTTTCAGAGATAGTCCGGGTACCTCCTGAAATACATCTTCAAACTCCTTTAGTACCGCATGATCTCCAATCTTTGAGATCTCATCCTTAGATGCTTCCTCCACATGGGATGCAAATAATTGACAACCTTTTCTGTAGCACTTCTTCAGTTGCATTGTTGAGATTTCTCTGATAGAAACAACTCTGGGAATTCCTTGGATCGTTCTTTGATTCTCTTCCTCATCCAGGCAAGTGAATGCCTTATTACAATAGTCCAAGATGACATGGTGTTGGTCCAACCAGTCCATCCCAATTAGACAGTCATAAGAACCTAAAGGCAGAACATTCAATTCAGCCTTTGTGCTCAGTCCATTCATGTCCACAAGAGAGGACTTAACCAACTCAGTGACTTTCCTCTTGGTTCCTGTAGCCAGCTGCACTAACCAAGACTTTTCATGTTTGCTTCTCGACAAATGCAAACTTTCCACCACTCTAGGATCTATATAACTATGGTTAGCCCCTGAATCAGTTAAAATAGTAAATGGTTGGTTGTTAATCATATCTTCCACTTCAATCACGTGTGACTGATATTTAGCTTGCTTGTTGTCCAGGGCTACGTAGATTCTTGGCATTCTACTGCCCATGTCCTCCACTGTTTCAGCCTATTTTGCATTGTGGACAGCTCTCACTTTATCATTTTTGTGGGGGCAATCTCTATACCTATGGTTTTGTTTACAACCCCAACATTCCATAGGTGGCGGTCTTGGCATTTGCCCACCTACTTCAACCTTCCTGGGCTCTCTAAAAGATGGTTGTCCTTGAGGATTGTTTATGAAAAAGGGTGGCTTAGTTCCCTTCTTCCTCT
>ML815687.1:46727-66670 GCA_009831015.1 Picea engelmannii
CAACCCTGAAGTGATGCACCATTTCCTTTTGTGAAGTGTTCTTGCAATGTCTTAAGTTGGCCATTTGAAGCATTACTTGCTTCTGAAGTTTTGGAACCTATCTTGGAAGACTCTCCAAGGTCCCCTTTGCCATATCCCAATCCAAAGTATCAAGGCCTTTCCTCAACCTCAATAGGATTTACAATGCCTTGACCTCTACATCCAAGGCCCTTTCCTTCTTCATAACCCATCTTGGTTAGTATTCTCAAACCTACACCTTTTGTATGTTTTTCGAATGCACCAAAACCAACTTGATGAGAATGAGGAAAATTTGTGAGGAACCTTCACTGCATACCTCATATATGTTTTCTGAAACAGATGTAGAAGGCACTTCCTTCAATCCTTCTTTTCCTTTGTTGTTCTTTGAATCTTTCACTTGAACCGTGCTCTTTCGTTCCAAGTAGTCTTCATACAACACCTTCACCATCTCAACCATGGCAAACACCGAATCTCTGAACTCCTTATCATTTTGAAAAAGTCCTCATGTAGATGCCATTTTCTTCCTTGAGATGAGCTCTTCCCTGGTTAACATGCAAAACTCAAATCCAAACGTCAACTAGCTCTGATACCACTTGATCCGTAGGATATTTTAATGACTTATGGTTGAGTCTTAATTTTGCATGCGTTAATTAACCATTTGAGAAACTTAGTGAAAGAATGAGGAAAGAAGAGGGATTATGACATCCATATACACATATGCAGATCTGAAATGAAATAATAGACAACAATCCATAACACGCAGATTGATAACGGAATTCGGCACAACTTTGCCTATGTCTCCGGGCCTTTTCTCTATGGGAGAGGCTTCTTTATTTCTGTTCAAATGCTCAAAAGTACATCACTGCAATGCCAAATGGCTACAAGACTGATCTGGTCATGTTCTTCCAGATCTCTAGAACCATGCAAAGAAAACGACACGCAAAATGGACGTCCAGAGCTCCCAGAAATGATCCGACAACGTCTCCTCCTCAAAAGCTTCTCTGCCTCCAAATGGTTTTGGCTTGGCTTCTCCTCAGCATAATTCTGCTCTGAATGCCCCCAAATCTATCCCCATGGCCTCAAACAGGCCTGGGTTATATAGATGGGAAGGTAGTTTCTTATCTCCAACTTCCTCCAAGAAGTTAGGCTCAAAAACTACCCAATAACTCCCAAAAACCATTAACAATAGGCTTAATTACAATTAAAAAATCAAAAAGTGGTTAGAAAACCCACTTTCTAACTATAATATGGTTGAATACGGGCATAATCCCCCGAGCCTTGGGCGCGCGCACCTTTTGGAACGGTCCTATGGGCCTTGTGGCTAAGCGCTGGCCACCCCTTTCGCGCTCTCTGTTGGATCGACACCCGGTTCTGTGGCAGTGGTTACGGAACCACGAGCTTATAGTTATAACTCCCCGCACATATAACTGTTATAACCATTACATAATCCGTTGTAACCATAATATAAAATGCACATTCAATGGTAACGGTCCCCCGCGCTCACGGTTGTATGGTGAGGTTATGTGGTAGGCGCCGAGGGCTGGGGCTAGCCCCGACCCTTTTTTTCCGCCAACCAAACCTTCCAACGAACTTAAATATACAATGCGCCATTTACATAACAAGATCCAATGCATGGCGTAGTGGTCACAGGAACTTTGTTAAAGCTTTGTCGGTGGGGGGAAGGTCACCGGTTCGAATTCGGTCCAAACCATAACTTTTACACCAAAAACCGACAGCCAATTACGGGGTGCCACGTGGCAGCCCACGACTGGGCCACGTGGCACCTTAAAAACCAATCAATACATGCCACGTGTCAATTTCCTATTGGTCCACGTGCCAGAGCCGTACTGCCACGTCATCTTTCGTACTGTCCAGTCAACCTTGACATGTCATCGCTGTACTGTCCCATCATTCCGCCACGTCACCTGCTGACGTCACCCGTGCCACGTGTCACCCTTTCAGTGGTCACACATGTCACCTCCGAATAGGTCCATCCGTACATCGAAATGTCCAAAACTGCCTGCCACGTGTCACTACCCGAGGCTGCCACATGTCTACTGTACGAACCTGCCATGTGTCATCTGTACAGACATGCCACGTCAACGTCCGTACGGACTGTACGGATTGCACAGTCAACAATTTTTTGCCTGTTTGACTTTTCAGACAGAATGCGATATCTTCTCCATACGGACTCCGTTTGACAAAGTAAATATAGCACTGGAATTAGGAAGACGAGACAAACGCAATGGCACAGGTTTCATCGCGTTCCGAGCACTTTCTTTTTTGAGCATTTTTCAAGCCCTGTCAGGCTTCTGGATCCGATTTCGGATCACCCCATCACTCTTTCTTCGTGGTTGGTCAACGCACAATGATGTTTATATATTATATTAATGATCTGCATAATTACATGTACAAAATCAGGCTCCTTGCCTTAAAACTTAGGCTCTCCGGCCTAATAAACACATAAGCCCACCAACTTATCAATACTCGGCTTACCAACCTACAAAAAATGATTACAATTCATAAACATGATTACAATTCATAATATAACTGGGGCACTACTGGGGTATATTACAGAAAAGGTTATGTTGTATGCTCTTGGAAATCCTTCACATCCAGTTCAAAATCTGACTCATAGCTGTCATACATGGGCTGGCTGGTACCAAGTGATATCTGCTCATTTACAGGTTCTGAACAGGAGATAAACTGCGCATTTGGCTCCTCCTTTTCTCCTTCATGGCTCTCCCAAGGATGATATTCACAATCATAATAAAAAGGAACCATGGGAGAGCTATGCTCTTCGTCATAAGTAGGGCTGCCAAGAACATCTGTTTCAAGGACCAGAATATCCTGTGCAGCTTCACAAGAGCAACAAGCACAATCTGCCTTCAATTTCTCTATTTTTGCAGAAAGTGATTCTACCAGTCCCACCAACTCACCCAAAGCATCTTCTTCATCCTCATAGTCTGCATTAGAATCTGCTATATTATGAACACAGTCGTTATATTCCTTACAACAGTTATGAGAAATAAACTTAGAGGAATAAAACTTTTGACAATGCCCATTGAAAGCCGCATGAAACTTCTCCAGGGAGGAGATGCCAGCAGGGGGTAAGGAGTGGTACCAATTGCGAGCATCTCCTGCTAATGAGATCATGGACATCTTTAATAATACATCCTCATGATGTATTTCCCATTGATGCATGAGTTCACGAAACTCAAGGAGATGCTGAGCAGGGTTGTCCTCTTTACACTCTCTAAATATGGGCAAATAATCACTTCATTAATTTGGAGTACGGACAACATTAGGAAAACCAAGAACAGAGGAGAAATTAAAAGGAGCATACCTCCGAGCCAATATTCTTTCCATTTCAGACCAATGGAGTCGCCAATCGATCCTTTAATCATGGAGCAGCCAGGTGAATGATATGCAGTCTGAATGTGTCTGGTCTTTGTTCACCATCAAAGACCAGATCTGATCGTTGTCAATCTCCCAAGGAAATTTCAAGCTGAGAAAGCGGATGCTAAAAGCCTTCTCAAAAAAGTTCTCTGGGTCAGCTCGAGTGTGCTAGAGGTAGCCACAATCGAAATAGTGGAGTCGACACAGTTGAGTTGTCAGGTGCAAATGCAATCTTCAATGGTTCTGATATCTGATGCACCTTCAGAATCAGAAGCTTATTGTCATTCTACCCAGGGAAAAATCTTCAATTCATTCCTCGACAACGATGCCAGAAATTTTAGCACTAGAAGTCACCTCCAGATTGCGTTGGAGGTAAGCCCAGTACCCATCAGAGTTTTATGTCACAGGTTGGTTTTAGAGAGGTCAAATGGGCGCAGACTCAAGATGATATTGTTTAGTAAGGGTGAATAGGAGGAAGATTTAGTGATAAAGGTGTAGAGGTCCGCTATGAACATCAGATTTTCCAGCAGCCTAAGGAGGAAAAACTTAAACACAAGGTCCTCTTGGATTCAAATTTCAAGGAAGCTGAAAGAAATCATAACAATACTATAATCAAACATTTATCATAATACAGTTACAACGATCCATGTGAATCAATCAAACATGAACTCTCTCAGTATCAGAGGCAAATAAGATGGAGAAGAAACTAACTTTCATTAAACAAGATGTCTCAAAAACAAATACATAACCAAAGAACCAATGTTCTTCATCAAAAGTTTACAATACGGGAGCACTGCTCAACCATCGACCTTTACAAAATATCAAAATTGAGTATATATACTCAAAACTGTTGCAACTACTAGGAGAGTGATCAGATCCCTGCATTCAAAGTTTCCAGTCGGTGCTCGCTCTGTCAGACTGTCTAGGCATCCTCATGTCAGACATGAGATAGGTGCAGTTAGGCGTCTTACAGGAAATCTATCTAGGAGGAAGCTTTGGGTGGACAGTCTGCCTTTGTGGTTGATCTCTGCAATGCTTTCCATTTATGGGGTGAGACGAGGTCTCAACTACCGACCCCATCTTCAATAACTTCCTCCATTGGGATCAGGATGAGCCCTGACGCCCGTGAATGTTTCCAGGTGGTGCCCACAACTTCTTCAGGTCAATCATGACACCTCGAGACTTTGCAAATCTTCTTTCGTGACCAAATATGGGCGTTTTCGGAAACTCGAGCTTCAGGCGCCAACTCCTTCTTCATCACTCCTTCGTGCTTGTGACCTTGGGCTTTGACCTGGTGCTTATCCCATATGATGCTTCGGGATTTCACGCTTTGGGAGATTTCACATTATTTGACTATAGACTCCCCAATGCCTAAATGACGAAATCACTCCTCTCAGATCGACAGTCAGATCTTCTATGCATCTGACGACCGCGACTGCTTCTTTGAAAACTCGAGTCACCAATCATGCGCTGGGTGGTTACCTTTCTTCTTGGGCCCACCTCCTATGTGACCTTGCTACGACTTGGGGCTTATCTTCAAGGTGCTTCGGGACTTCGGGCGCTTCGGGCTTCGACCCTTCGGGACTTTGCAATGTTTCTCATTTTAAAACTCCCGAAGTAAAACTTCCGGAGTTACAGATCTCATGACGCGTGGCTCTTGCTGATCAATGGATCAGATCTATTTTGGGCCTTCGAGACTTCAGGGCTTCGGCCACTTCGACAACTTCGGTGCTTTGGCGGCCTTGTGCAGGCCATGAACTTGGACAACCTGCTGCCCTTGACAACTATATGTTATAACAATTAGTACAACCAGAGAGATCTAAATGCATTAGGAGATTGAGTTCTCCAAAATTACTTGGGATTAATTTTAGAGATTTGATATTTTTCAACACTATTTCTGCAGGTTTTTCATGTTCATTCCTATATATTGTAGAAATCTGAAAAAATAAGGTTTTGTGCCCCTATCTAAGATATTTCTATGGCATAGTCTGCTAGAAGTGCTTGGAATTGTGTTATCTTTTACGCTAATATTTAACTCACTCAAGTGCCAAGCATACTGCGATGCACAAAACTCGTCAAGCCAAAGTTTAAAAGGTTTTGGACCAAATACTCAAAATAAACGAGGACAAAATACTTGCCTTGTCAAATATATAGAATAATTGCTCGAGGTAGTCGCCATGACATTGAAGTTCTAAAACTCTTAGTCTTGAATGTTTTATGGCCGAAGGGAAGTACATTTTCCATAAAGAAGTGTAATTTCATCGAGAGATAGTTTGATGGGTGGATTAGCTCTTGTGGTTGTGTGCTCTTAATTACAAGAAGGAGGTCATGGATTCAAGTCTTAGGATTGGCTACCGGATATTGTTGGTCCTCACTCAATGTCCCCTGGGTTAGGTTACCTCAACAAATAAACAATTGCCTATAAATATTGGATTTGATGACAAATTTAAAAGAATGTATAATTTTTTATGCCTCCATGAATAATATACATATATGTAGAGATGAAGGACAATTCTGTGGTTTTCCCATTCTCTTCTCATAGGTTTCTCTCATTTTTTTAATCTCCATGTTATGGATGATCATGGACAATCTCGGATTAAAAATGTTTGCACTGTAGATAAGAATAATGATGATATATTTAGTTTTGAGGGATATATAGCTTCACCTCTCATCTCTCAAGTAAGCCCTACACACACCTCTGCATATGGAATAAATGTTGTAGCCAGTGAATTCTCAATGTAGGACGTATATGATGTGACATTCATGTCTACCAAGAACCCACTCATGAACCGAAGGAGCCAATATACAACACTTTCGATAAATCCATATACATAGTTTATGCTAAGGACTAGACTTGGGATGGGAAACTTTGAAGACACAATGGGAAATCCCATTGCCAAAGGTAAATGCAACGCAGAAAGTGGAATGTATGTGGATGATTCGGTGTTGACGAGGTTAAAGGATCCCAAATTAAGATTAAAATGCAGTGGGTTGAGTTGTTTATCAGAAACAATTCACATAAAAAGCATGCATTAATCAAATCACCAACAATGGAAGTAAAGCTCTCTCCATTACTATTCTCCTTGTGATTAAACCTTATCCTACTAGATAGACTTGTTCCATGGATTAGGAGGTCAGTGTAGTTGAGAGATCCAAATATGATTATGAGCAATAGAGGGACTCTAATTTTCATTAAGTTCAGCAGTGGACAATAACAACTAGATTTCAATGATTTCTACATACTTCTATACATTTTGAAGATACAATGGACATCCATGGTCAAAAAGGGAAGTGGGAGGCAAACCCAAAAGTCTCATATAGCTTAATAAGCTAGACATATGATGCACACTTGGTTTAAAAGTCTTCCAACCATGGTTTGAAAGTGAGAGATTTCATTTTTTCAAAGATTTCAAAGTATTTAAATATTTCAAAGTAATGAATTTTATTTAGGAAATGAAATCTTGCAATACTTTGAAATATTTGAAAAATGAAATCCCTCACTTTTGCATCATCAAAAGATTGTAATTAATGAAGCCATATCACCAATGAGAGTTTGTCACAGTTCTTCACCACCTTTTGCAAATATCACTTTTGAAGGAATTTGTCATAACAAATTCCTTGATAGAAATAATCATAATAATCTTATAGAAACAATAGAATATGAATGGATCTGGTTTGGATGTTGTAACTATAAACTAGCAAACAAGCTAGCTCCTCGGCTGGGACTGGTTCAATGCCTATCCCTCAACTATTAAAAAGTTGGGTTGTTGTGGTTCAGGTACCATATCCCTATCTCTAGTAGGAACTCAAGGTTGTAATAGCACAAGATTCCCTTTTGTCCGGGTTCAACAAAGAAGGGGAGAGATGTTGTTGTTTCAACTATTTATCTTCTTGACACAGTTGCTTGCCTTTACATCATCTTATCAATATATTATTAGTAAGAAAACACAAGAACCCAACCTATAGATGGAAAGCTTGCTCTCGGTATGAAGATTATGATGCCACGCAAAGGAAATACTAACTAGTAGTTGATCCAGTACTAGGAGTTTATATAGCATAATAATATTGGATAGAACATAATAGTAAATAGCATGGATATTAAGAGATACACAAACAAACATCAAGGGCACGAGAAACATAGGATTCCCTTCGACACCCAAAATTGTCGTATACATAATAAAAATAGGTACTAAAACAAGATGAGTCAATGCAACAATGGTTATGTAATAAGCCATTCAATGATAAATACCAAGCTTTATGTTGTTCTAATAACTTTAATATTTGGCTTATGTTGTTGTTGCAAGCACCTACATTCCTCAACAAAAATCAAACAACATCACATAAATTTTCACCCTTCTAATAATTAGCCATAATCTATGTACTCACAACACCTACGTTCCTCAACAAAAAATCAGACAACATCACAGAAATTGTCACCCTGCTAATAAGTAGCCATAATCTATGTACTCTATTCACTCTCGAACATGGGTTGTGTTCTAGTGTTACCTATTGTTGGAGCCCTAGTTCTATTCAATCAAAGTGTGTGTTTATGATAATCAATTGAATTCTTTAGAATATTATCGTTTCTAATTGTATGAGAAAGATTAAAATGCATATATTGTGAATGGGTAGACATTTTGCCTAATATGTTTGCACATTTTTTATAGACATTGATACAAAATGGGAAAGAAAATAAAATGGCAGATTATCACGGGCCTCGAGGTGCAAGACCCTAAAGACAAGATCATCTTTTTTGGTAAATATTTAGTTTGGTTTGAAGTATATGGAACTAACTTGAGCATTGATTGGGTTGCAAAAATCCCTTCACAAAGAGTTCCTAACTTTATTAGCAGAGAGGAAATGAATCCAAAAGCTCCATGTACTTTCACCCATTGACAAAACAAACCCCCAAGCTTAAGAGGTAGTGTTGCTTTGTGATATGAGTTGTAAGTATTTTAAAATGTATTGTTTAGATGTTGGTAATAATATCACTTTATCATTTGTCGTATGTATTGAGATTTATTAATAACACTTTATCATTTGTCGTATGTATTGACATTTACTAAGATTTCAAATTTTTTTATGCAGTTATGCTTGCTCATATGACCCAGAGGACAAAAGAGGAAAACATACAACGAAACAAAGGAACTCATTTGTGAAAAAAGGGGCTTCTAGTGCCATTTCATTGTCAAGATTATGGTTCAAAACCTTGAGATAACAATTTTGACATATAACATGTATGACCATGAAGATGGGGAAGGATGGCCCTATCATGGTCGGCGTGACACTTTAGGTGATGCTAGGTCCATGCATAAGCCAAGGCTTTCAAGGGATATGGTTTCTTATTTGGAAATTTGTTTCTTTTTGGAAGTGTCAATTGACCCATTGTGTAAAATGCACATTAAGAAACACATTGACATGGATGCAACAACTTGGGATAGGGATTTCTTCTTATGCAAAAAATATGTGCTAAACATCTACAATTGTTTGATGAAGAGAAATTATGAATTGCACAAAAAGGATGAAATGAGTGTCAATTTTTGGTATCGAAAACATCGGGATGTTTTTTTCTCTTATTAGAAGCCCAATGGTGGAGAGGTTCTTTTTATAGTTGGAATTCAGATGAAATGGATGTTGGAGACCATGGTAAAATTATCCCATAATATCTTAACAACCATGTATTCTACATTCAATATGAATAAATATGGGGTGAGTATCATGTCAGTGATTGATTTATTATAATCATTTGAGTTGTAGGATTCAATATGATTGATGACATAAAATTTACTTCATATGTTTTTTTAATATGACAATATCAGTTGTACACACTGGTGGATTTTGATGAACAACAAAGTGGGGTATAGGTTGTATGTGTGGTGGCATCAAAAAATACACCACAAAATATTGCACTATGGTTGGAGCACCTCATGCATAGGTGTTACTAACTCCGTCCTAATTGGAAAGTCAATGCCTTCATGGTTGATGATACATTTGTTGAAATCGTTGCTTTGAGGTAACTTCAATCTTGTTATTTTACATTGAAACTTATATTTATTAGAAAAATCTCACACTTAAAATGAATTGAATGTGGCAAGAGGATCACAAGGTGCGAAGTGATCTTGTGTGTTTGGCATGTACTAAGGGCATGACTAAAAAATGTGAACTGTTTGGCCAGTAGTCCAAAAAAGCAAATGAGATGTTCAATTACTTAGGTTTTATCATGAAAAATTGTTTCAATGATGAAGTGGACAATGCAATCAATGGATTTTTCAATAAATTCGCAAACGAGGAAAAACATTTGGACTATTTCCACAAGAACTCGGTTGTGGGTGATAAGATTCATAAGTTTGCATACTTGTTTTTGTGTTTGTATTTCATAATATGAGATATTTGCATTAACTCAACGTTTTACATATAGGGATGTGGGTCAAAGGATGTTGTGATTTTCCTCAAGCTAATCATGAGACAAACAATGTTGTCAATTCATACCATTGTTACTTGAAGAAAAACTTTATATCTTATCGAAGAAATAAATGTGCTCATAGGATGGATTGGTTATTCTATATCCTTCTAACAAATATTGAACCATGTTACCGCTTCAAGGAAATATTTAAAGAAAAAAGATATTTGAATAACTACAAGAAAGAGAAACAACTTGAATCATCAATAGAAAAAACTAGAAGAATTTTAGATAGTGATTGCAGCCCTCATGAGGGCATATCTCATGCTTACTAGGTGAGGAGTCAAAGTAAGCCTGATAAGCAATATCTTGTCACCTAGTATCGTACCAATTTTATAGCTTTTGATTTCCCATGGTCTATTCACGACAACATTTGTAAGCACGCCATAAAGGTGGATTGGTTGTATTCCTCTTTAGGGGATTCAAACCCTTTATTGGATCAGGATGCAACCCCTAATCCATTAAATTCCCCTCATGAGATAAGTATAGAGGCACCAAGTGTTGATGTATATGTTAGCACAACTATTATAGCTAGACACAATGTTGATATAGATTTAGAGGGACTTCACTTGGCTAAAGAGGAGTTGTTTGGCTACTTAGAGTTGCTTCGAAACAATCCTCCTGCTACTTTGAAAAAAACCGAACAATTGATTGATTTGGTTAAAACAATGTTGGATGATGCCAAAAATCTTCACATTATGGATTATGACTTCACCCTTGGGTTGGGCGCTTTTGAGTCATCTTTGAAGAGGAAGAAAAGTTTCATTAGCCCTAAAATGAAAAATAAAAGAAGAAAATGAAGTGGTGGATTGGAAGTTGATTTGAATGTCTGTGCATCTGAATATGAATCATTTCATTTTCAACACCTCAACAAGCGAGGTCGTCCTCGCTCCAACAATGCATCCTCTATTGTCCCAGGTGAGTTTCATAAAGTGATGAGATCAATATCTTAATATTAGTATATATAGACATAACCATTTTTTAGCGAAGCAATATGTCGATGTTTGCAGAGGTGCAACCGTCCACTATTGTGGTTTCAATCCAAGGACTTAGCAGTGTCATTCTAGTTTTCCTACCATTCCAAGTACAATTTGACGAGACTCTGAATTGATGTAATCTATATTTTCATGTGTAAATTATTTTACATGCCAATATGGGTTTTGATGAAAATTGCATTGTTATATTACAGATACAAGAGCTTCTTCTGGAGATCTTCTCCCTTGGAATATGCCCTATTGATGATTTGTTAGGTTTGACATATGCTACAATTTCAACTCTTTTACATATCAATTGTGACATGTTTGCTCTCCGTTTGGTTTTATTAGGGTATTGGGTGTTGTTAATGTATTATCACTCTGCTGACAAAGTATTTACCAAGTATTTGTAGAATGAGAGGGGAAGCATCATCTCCTGCCATACAAAGCCTCCCACGGGAGGGATACAGCTCCATCATTGCCCAGTTCTCCACTAATATACCTTATCATCTCGATTAATCCATTCTACTAAAGGTAAAACCTCCTATCTAGTATTTTCTTATTTCCACAATATGCTATTTTGATTTGTTTCCTCCCTTTAAAGTGTAACAAGGATGGAACTAAAATTATTGCATTGTTTGTTGACCATCATATAACAATCTCATGAGGAGATTTGTGCAGATTAATTGATAAGTTAACATATATATATCACTTGTGCAGATTAACAATGTGTTGTCAGGTCCAAATTCACTCGACAACAGTAAGGGGTTCTCCTCGGTAAGAAGTCCCAATTAGATCTCTCACCATTTGGAATAGGGAACCCATCCAGATTCTGGCCTAACAACCATTGCTGATTGGTTTTATTCGTTGTGGCTTGGTTCACCGATGAGGGTCAATGATGGATGTTTATGAAAATATAGATGCAGATGAAGACTATATAAATGCATATCTATTCTACTTCTATTCTACCCTATCCTAGCTAAGAGTGAATTAACGTAAGTGAAGGAGCTGTGAGATGAAACCAACTCTACCAATAACTTCACCCAGATAGCTGAAATGAAGAAATAAAGTCAGATAATACATGCACATGAATATATAACAAGAATAGTTTAAGTCACTATATCACATACATTAGCAACTAGTTTGCTCAGGACATGTAATATAAGAAAGAAGGACAAAACTGCAAGAAGACATATATTGCATTATAATAGTCCATAAACAAACATGCTCTTACATCCCATGTGAACAACAAACATTCTTCTTGAAATAGTTCGCAACAAAACAACAACACATGGAAATCCTTCTCTCAGTCAAAAGTTGGCCCTGAGGGCTTCTCTGTATTAACAATTTCAACAATGGTACATGAAAACTCTTAGGACAACTCTCAAATTTTAGTTGACACTATATTCCTGAAGTAGTTCATACATGTACAATGTTTGAAGAGTCAAAAGCCTTTTCTTTGGGTTCTATTCTAGTAATTATTGAGGTTCAATAAGACCTTTGGCCTTTCGTCTTCCCTCGTGACCTTTCTCCTTCCAACGTTTGTCCTCATCCTCTTTGTGATGATGAGTAACAAGGACAATAGTTACATTTCAAAATTTTCTCCTAAAGCTGGTGGGTCGTCATGGATTTTGGCCATATGTGCCTTGCGCATCAGGAAGACTGGGCTTGGGTATGGGGGCATCTTCATCATAGGGTTAAAACTCCGTCTTCAGTAGTTCGATCTTGATTCCCCTCACTACTTTCCATTTCTATAACAATTGACATCGTTTTACCGTTCTATTTTCTTTGGTTGTAGATCACATTGCAAGACTGCGTCTCCCTCTTGGCATGGGTACCTAACACTGTTTAACATACAATAGATGAGAGTAAATCCAAATAATCCATCAATAATAATCATTATAATTCATATGAATGGGGCATAAAATAATTGAAGTATCATTTATAAACTTCCATGAGTTCGATTCATGGTTCCTCTACTCGCGGTTGAGTTATGGTGTTCTTCGAGGCTGTCAACAAGGTGTCATATATTAATACAAAATTAAGTATACTATAGGTTAGGAATTTCTCAAATCATATAACTAGGAAGTTGTATATCTCTAAGATACCTTTCCAAATATATAAAGAACATGTAAAACAAACATCCGAGTCAAAAGTTATGGCCATTTTACGAAAGACAGTTTTTCATGTTTCGGAGGAGTTAATGCTAACTCCTCCGACCTATAATAAGTATACCATGCATTAGTAATTTATGAAATCATATAACTATAAATTTGTGGATCTTGGAAATACCTTTCCAACGGTATAAAGAACACGCAAAACAAACACCTGAATCAAAAGCTATGTTTGATTTATGATAGACAATTTTCTTAATTTCAGAGGAGTTAGTACTAAATCCTACAACCTGTTCGGAGGAGTTAGTATTAAATCCTTCTGACTTTCCATTGGAGGAGTTAATACTAACTCCTCCGACTTGTATCAGAGTGTTTTGAACTAACTCTGATCCGGATTTTATGAGCAGAACGAAATGAATACCGATTATTGACAGGTGCTTAACACAAAAATAACAGAGATACAGTAAAACTGGTTTTCTATTAAATAACGAAATAAGCTGAAACTGTAAAATGCAGCGGAAACAAGCTTGTTGGAATGGTGGCGGCTTATCTCTGAGAAGAGATGTGTCGGCAGCGCGCATTCGCAAGAAGAAGATTACAATGAGGCTCTGAAGGCCTTTTTACAATAAAGAGGAATGCCAAAAGTCCTAAACATCCAAAAACCTAACCCTAGGAGATGAACCGCCAAAAGTCATGTGGGCCCCGTTTGGGTAAGTGAGTACATCAACTTCCCAGGGTCGTAACTTTTGCATACGATCTCCGTTTTAGTCATATAATAGCTCGTTGGAAAGATCTATCCAAGGACTACAACATTTTTGACAAAATGCCACGATGGAATTTTGCAACCGCAACATACCCCAAAAAACATCGTTTAGGGCCTCAAAACGGCTCCCGAAGTTCAGGACCCGAAAAACTGCTAAAAATAGTAAATTGCCAAAAATGTCAGAAAACAGTTTTGAGCCAGTTGGAGAAGGTGGGTGGCCACCGATATCCATCTGGATCAAACTCCTCTGACTTGTATTAGAGTGTTTTGAACTAACTCCTTTGATATGTATCAGAGGAGTTTGTTCTAAATCCTCCGGTATGTATAAGAGGAATTGAAGGGAAATATTTTGAATCACTTCGGAGGATTCAAAGGTAAATTCTCCTTCCGGGGAAAGAAAAATTGGAAAAAATTCTAAGTGTCGAACTGGCAAGAGACAATGAGAGCTTGAGTTTGAAATCCCATAACTTTCTCATACGATGCCTGATCGAGATGTCGTTTTTTGCAACGTGGAGAACACATATAGATGCTTATATAAAGATAAATGAACATTTTGTTACATTATTTGAGTGGATCCATGTCTAATGATGGCCACGACTATTGAGGCTTGCTTGGTAGGAAATCCTAGACGGACGTTTTGGCACTTTTGGACCTCAAATTTTGATTCCGTCAGTTGCGTTGGAATCGTAATGGCAAAAATTATACAATTGGCTTGTTTCAGGGATGAAAAAATCATTTTGATGGATGCCAAAAAGTTGCACCCAAAGGCGTTTTTTAATGAAAGTTCGGGTCCTACATTCTTTGTTACTTCATCCAAATTTAATTTCGTCAGTTGTTGGGTCATTTGTGATGTACAGGATCCTGATCTACCCATTGAGACTGAGGTTATGTGTTATTAGAAAAAAATTATAAATCTACCAAAACTGCCAACTCACGTCTAGTGCACTTAGTGCTGTCTAGGAGCTGAAAGGACCAAATTTCTCCCAAAGTGCATTTCAGAACCAACACAAGACTTGCAGGTGTTATGATTAAGCCATCTGATACTAAGAAAGGCTTCCACAATGAATATTTAGTCATAACACCAGGAAACAAAAAACAATCAAGCTAGTACCATGTGCACGAAGAAATCCACTGGGGAACACTACAAACTTGATTACAACTACGATCTGAAGAAAATCAGATGAGATAGGAAATTATTGATCAATTGTCTAGATAGGCGTCGAGATTTTAGTTCCTTGGAAATGTAAGGAAAATATGTAGTGGAGATACTGAAGAGGTTTGGGATGTTGGATTGTAAGGAAATTTCTACACCGATGGTAGCAAACTTGAAGCTGATATGTGATACAACTTCAGAAACCACGCATGCCACCATATATAGACAGATGATTGGTTCATTAATGTACTTGACGAACACGAGGCCAGATATATGTTTTGCGGTGAACACCTTGAGTCAGTACATGGTTGAGCCTAGACATGTTCACTTCATTGCGGTAAAACATGTAATGAGGTACCTAAAGGGTACAATTAATTATGGACTCAGATATACCTCATATCGTGAGACAAGACTGCAGGTCTACACAGATTCAGATTGGGCAGGCAGTGTCACAGACCGGAAGAGTACATCTGAATGTTGCTTCAGTTTGGGATCAACCGTGATCTTGTGGCTCAGTAGGAAGCAAAATTGTGTGGCACTTAGTTCTGTAGATGCAATATGTAGCAACAATATTGTTTGATCTCGAGTTGGAGGAGACCTGTATCTTTTGTGACAACCATAGTTGCATAAAGTTGTCAGAAAACCCACTGTGTCATGACAGGTCCAAGCATATCGAGATCAAGTACCATTATATCTGAGAGATGGTACAAAAGGGAGCAATAAAACTCCAATATGTTCCTACCAATGAGCAGGTAGTAGACGTGTTGACTAAGACTCTGTCGAGAGTGAAGTTTGAATACTTCAGAGACAAGCTTGGTGTGATCCTGAAGGATTTTCCCTTGTGAGAGGGAGTGATGTGTTCCCCAGTAGCGGGAAGTGATGTGATCTCCAGTAGTGGGAGCTACCCCAACGTAGGTTGGTATGCTACTCCAATGCTAACAAGTGCATCAACCATTCACCAAACCCAATATTACCTCCTCCAACTTTCCATAAGAGGAGTTAATACTAACTCCTCTAACTTGTATCAGAGTGTTTTGAACTAACTCCTTTGATATGTATCAGAGGAGTTTGTTCTAAATCCTCTGATATGTGTTCGAGGAATTGAAAGGAAATATTTTGAATCACTTTGGAGGATTCAAAGGGAACTTCTCCTTCCGGGGAAAGCAAAATTTGAAAAAATTAAGTGTCGAACTGGCAAGAGACAATGAGAGCTTGAGTTCAAAAGCCCATAACTTTCTCATACAATGCTCGATTGAGATGTTATTTTTTGCAACGCAGAGAACACAAAGAGAATATTATACCAAGATAACTGAACTTGTTGTTCCATCATTTGAGTGTATCCATGTCTAATGATGGCCACCACTATCGAGGCTTGCTTGGCAGGGAATCCTAGACGATCATTTTGGCACTTCTAGACCTCGGATTTCGATTCCGTCAGTTGTGTTGGAATCAAAATGGAAAAAAATAATACAATTTTCCTATTTCAAGGATGAAAAATTCACTTTGATACATGTCAAAAAGTTGTGCCCAAAGGCATTTTTAATGAAAGTTCAGGTCCTGCATTCTTTGTTGCTTCACCCAAATTTAATTTTGTCAGTTTTTGGGTCATTTGTGATGTACAGGCTCCTGATTTACCCATTGAGACTGAGCTTATGCGTTAACATAAAAAATTTATAAATCCACCAAAACTGCCAACTGAAGTCTAGTGCGCTTAGTGTTGTCTAGGAGCTGAAAGGACCAAATTTCTCCCAAAGTGTGTTTCAGAACCAACACAAGAGCTGCAAGTGTTGTGATTAACCCATCTGATATTAGGCAAGGATTCCACAATCAATATTTAGTCATAACACCAGGAAACACAAAGCAATCAAGATAGTACCATGTGCGCGAAGAAAGCCACGGGGGAACACTACAAACTTGATTACGATTGCGATCTGAAGCAAATTAGATGAGATATGAAATTGTTGATCATCTTTATAGATATGCGTTGATAGTTTATTCATTGGAAATGCAAGGAGATTGAATGATGAACGCAACAAGAAGGGATCCGAGCTAGGAGGGGGGCGATATAAGCCTCAAGGCGAAAGTGGGATAAGTTGAATGGATCAACGTTGGCGAGAGGAAGAAGATTGTGTTCAATTCTCTCGATGATTATGAGGGGTCGACATCCTTCTGCTGATGCATTTGTGACAAGAGAGGGAAACTTGTCAACGGGTAGCATGTCAAGTGGAAGAGGTGAACCTCATCAATAAGCAATGTAACAAAGTGAAAGGGAGAGAGTGTCACTGTTATGTGATCCAACGACATGAGTAGAAGGGAGTCAGCTGGTGAAAAACGTGCGTGCGATAAATATAATAATGTGACTAATATCAGTGAGATGACATTGATCATGTGAACTTCGTCGATGATGAAGATGTGTGTCTGTGAGGTTTGGTGGAACCATGTTGACACATTAGCCAAGTTCAAAGGGAGGTGGCTTATGTATTGGTGAAGGAACCATTGGTGCGCCAATGTGGGGGGGGGGAGACATCATATGTGCGTCAATACACTATGTGTCAGCACATGAAGAAGGGACTTGTCGAAGTGCGGATTTTCAGGTAGAAGTGATTTGAGGAGGAACTATAAATGATAAGGTGAGGTAGGGTGAAGAGAAATTGGGCTTAACCACTTATACGAGGGAGAGAATGCGAGGGTTTCATTTGGAATAATTAAAGGGGGGCCCAATTTCTTGTCTTGGATAGAGGCTAAGACAAGAAAATTGGGAGGTTGTTGTGTGGGCACAACACAACGATAAACAAATTGGTTCACCATGGAATCATCTTTGTACCAATTGGATACACTTTTGGACCTCGAACACTTGAGATGAAATAATTCAAGGGATAGAGCCCATATGGTGTAGGAGCAAGTAAGGAGGGATCCCATATATCTCTTTCATATTGTTAGAGATCAAACGCACTAGCAATTTTTTGAAGAATGATGCCTAATATTGCAGGGAACTTTTGACTGCCTTCCCGAACTCCAAATGAAGATTTGAAAGAACGATTGGAAATCTTCGGATTTGTAGATGTCGATCGACTATTTAAGCATGCAAAACGGACTCTCCATGACTGAGAAATTTGATTTTTCCTAAGGCAGTTTATTTCTGGAAAACCTGCCTTTTCGGTGGTTTAGGCGAACAGGACGAATGTTCATTAACCACTGAAATCCGTGCTTTCGGTAGTTAATCCACCCAAAAGCTTTCCAAGTTAACCACCGAAAGCCTGTAATGACCAGAACACTTGAAATTTCGCCCAGATCAGGAATTTTCGAATCAGAATGAGATGAAACCTCTTGGAATAGACAGGTGGTGAATTATCAAGTCAGATCCAATAGTTACTTTGATGGATAAGGCAAAGAAGAGGTGTTTTAATCAAGTTTGGTACATTTTTCAAAGGCAAAAATATAGGGTTTTTGCTCAACTCAACAAATTCGAATTTTATCTCTTGGAAGAATCATTGGTCATCCTTGGGAGGCTATCCTGCACTACACCAGCATTCAACAAAAGAGAAGGACCAGAAAATCTGGGATTTACCTCACTTTTGGGGATCATCCCACATCTTTTGCAATCGGATTTTGATTTACTTTTTTTAGCTTATTTGATCCATGTTTTCAAGATCTCAGAACTGTTTTGTAAAGCTATAAAGCTTAGGATAGAATATGAACCAAGGGTTCGATTTTGGGTTCTATATGCTGCTACTGTAACTAAGACTCATTCTTAATATATGAAACATTGCAAGCTTCCTTCATCTATGTTTTCAGACCTTTCTTTTCTGTTCTATGATATCTTATGAGTGAATGTTTTCTTTGTTGGCACTTATTCAATCTACATGTGACTGTCATCTCACTAATTGATTGATTAAGTTAAGAATCATAAGTTATTGACTTAGTTTTTAAACCCATTGTGCTTACTGTTTTACATGAGTATAATCTGGTTCAACAACTATCTTCTATTCTATTTGATCAACCTTTGTCTGATTGCATTTTTAGAAGGCCTTATGATATTTGATATTCCTAGACAGTCTTAAAGACACAGTTCAGTTCCTATATATTCATCTTGATCCAAAAACCACATCAATTATTAAGAAAATAGTTTCCAAAAAGAGTAAGTTACCAGGCATCTCTGACTTACAACCTAGGAGAGTTTCCTGGAGTGATAACACATATCACTGCAATCAATTTTTTAGTCTAGTGCTTTAAAATATTGATTCATATATGTAGAAACAAATGTTTTATCCTAAATTCCTAATAGAATAAAAATAATATGGTTTATTATAAGTGTCGTGCATCATGAGATCTAGTTGTTATTCACTGCCAATGCTAAAATTATTTTGATGTACATTATATCTCATGTTTTTATTATTTGAGAATTTGTCAATTTTTTTGTTGCTTCCCTTCATGTCATGATCATGATAAAGTAGGATGAACTTTTTGAAGTAAACAATAATTTGAGGTATGCTTCATATGTTGGATCATGTTGTCATTGATGCCAATGGTTTGTCATTGATGCAAATGGTTTGTCATTGAGGCCAATGGTTTGATTATTTGGGAGATTGTTGGATCATATGTAAATGGTATGGTTTGATTGATGTCAAGTAATTGATTGATATGATGCCCTTGATGAGAATAATATATGTCCAAGTGGAAACCAATCGATACAAAGATGAATCATTAGTGTCTTATCATGGTTGATAAGGTGCACAAATGGATGAACTCCAAAGTTTTCCCCTTATGGTGAAAGCTCTCACGGGAGGACGCTTTACGGATTGGGTTATCCTAGAAGAAACGTTGGAGGACCCATGCTTGTATGTGGAATAATGAGATGAAGATCAATGAATTTTTTGGTGAAACTATACTAGATGGATAGTGCTTTTCATGCCATTTCTGGTGGTATGTGGAATGTCACATAACTCCTCACGGTTTGAGAGTTATGGTCTTATGAAGTTGGAGGACCCCATATGAAGGCTTGAAGCCCCAAAAGGTCAAAGAAGTAAAAGTGCTTGAAAAGAAGAAATCATTATTTAAATGA
>ML815687.1:83621-99477 GCA_009831015.1 Picea engelmannii
GATTTCAGAATCAACAACAGACAGATAGGCCTCAAGAAGAAGAAGGATTCATAAGAGCACCTTCTTTCAGAAGATCTTCAACTCCCAGGTATCAAACTATATTTTTTGGTTTATGTTATGCATGTAATAATTTTGGACATAAAACTGTGAATTGCAGAGCTAACAACATGAACAATAACAACTTTGAGAGTCATACACAAAGGGGTTACTCAAGAAGACCTAGTGAAACACAAAGAAGAAGTTACAACATGTTTGAATCTTTGAGCACTGAAGTGGAATGTTACAAATGTAACAATTTTGGACATGTGGCCAAGAATTGCAGAATGAGAGTCCCTGCTAAAGAACCTCAACATAATAACAACAGTCACAGACAAGAACCTCAGAAAACGACATGGATAAGAAAACAAGATCAGTATAGAAATGAAGAATGCACAGTTGCTCTACAAGCTAAGCAGAAGAAACACGGTTGGTATGTTGATAGTGGGTGTTCAAAACACATGACAGGTGATAGAGACAAATTTTTTACATTGAGAAAGGAAAGAAATGGACCAGTCTCCTTCATAAATGATAATTCATCCAAAATCATTGGAGAAGGCACAGTCTGAATTGGGAACAAGAATAAAAAGGCACAAAATGTTCTACTGGTAGAAGATATGAAACATAATCTTCTAAGTGTGAGTAAAATGTGTGACCAAGGTCATAAAGTTACTTTTGATTCACAAAAGTGTGAGATAAGAAGAGAAGGTTCATGGAAATTGGTCAATACAACTGCAAGAACTTCTAACAACATATATGTGTTAAGTGAAATTGGAAATGAAAAGTGTTGTCTAGGAAAGGAAGATGAAAGTTGGCTTGGCATAGAAGAATGGGTCACATGCATTTTGATAACCTTGTCAAAGTCAACAAAAGATAAGCAGTGAGAGAAATGCCCCAGATCACGAAACCAACCAACACTTTATGCAAGCATTGTCAACAAGGAAAGAAAACAAAGACCAGGTTCAAATCAAAGGAATATTCAACAAAAATACCACTGGAAATTTTGCATACTGATCTAGTTGGACCAACTACAACAAAGGGATTAAAAGGTGAGAGATACTTTATGTTATTAGTTGATGATTATACAAGAATGACTGCAGTTTTCTTTCTCAAGAACAAGTCAGAAGCTTTTGAAAACTTCAAGATCTACAAGGAAATGGTTGAAAATGAGATGGATTCAAGAATCAAATGCTTGAGATATGATAATGGAGGAGAGTTCACTTCAAATGAATTTATGGACTACTACAACAATCATGGAATAAAAAGGCAATTCTCCGTTGCTAGGACACCTCAACAGAATGGAGTTGTTGAAAGAAAGAAAATGACAGTACAGGAAATGGCTCGAACAATGCTAATGGATTCCAAATTGACAGATATATTTTGGACACATGTAGTGCATACAACAGTTCACATTCAAAACATAGTAATGCTAAAAAACAACACTGATAAAACTCCCTACGAGCTATGGAAAGGAAGACCAACAAATGTGAAATACTTCAGAGTTTTTGGAAGCAAATGCTACATCAAAAGAGAAGATGACAGAATGGGAAATTTGGACTCTTGTGTGGACAAAGGAGTACTTGTTGGTTACTCAAGTACAATGAAAACATACAAGTGTTACAATCTAAGATTGAACAAAGTTGTGGAAAGCATCAACGTAAAAATTGATGAAACATGCAGACCAGAATCAAAGGAAGAAGAAAACAAATCAATGGAACAAATTTTTGAAGAAGAAGAAGAAGAAGATGAAGTAGAAGAGGAAGATGAAGAGAATCCGATAGAAACAGAAGAGAAAGTTCAACAAGTATCTCCAAAGACACCTAGCAAACGAATACAGAATAATCATCCTTCAGATCAGATTATTGGAAACAAATATGCAGGAGTTGAGACTAGAAGAAAAATTTGTTCACCAGAACAAAGACACCTAGCACTCTTATCTACGATTGAACCAAATTTTTTTGAAGAAGCCAACAAGGATGAATTTTGGAATAAGGCCATGAATGAAGAATTGGATCAAATAGAGAAAAATGACACTTGGGAACTGGTTCCAAGACCAAAGAATAAGAATGTGATCGACACAAAATGGGTTTTCAGAAATAAATTAAATGAAGATGGACAAGTTACAAGGAACAAAGTTAGATTGGTATGTAAAGGATATGCACAGATTGAAGGAATCGAATTTGAAGAGACATTTGCCCCAGTTGCCAGAATGGAAGCAATCTAGTTTCTTTTACCCTATGCATGCTCCAAAAATGTTAAAGTATATCAGATGGACGTAAAATCAGCTTTTCTGAATGGGGAACTTGAAGAAGAAGTCTACATTGAACAACCGGAAGGATTTCAGTTGTCAGAGAACGTAGATTATGTCTGTAAATTAAAGAAGGCCTTGTATGGTCTAAAACAGGCTTCTAGAGCATGGTTCTCTAGAATGGATAAGTATTTGCAACAGACATGGTTCAGAAAAGGAAGTGTAGACAACAACCTCTACATCAAGGTAAGTGAAGGTAATATTTTATTAATTGAAGTTTATGTTGATGATATTTTTTTTGTTAGTGATGATGACAGGTTAAGCCAAAAATTTGCAAAAGATATGCAGAATGAATTTGAAATGTCGTTACTTGGAGAACCATCCTTCTTTTTGGGACTTCAGATACGTCAAAGCAACCAAGGAATCTTTATTTATCAAACCAAGTATATCAGAGAAATGCTAAAGAGGTTCAGAATGGAAGATTGCAAACCAGTTATCACTCCCATGCAAACCAGTTGCAAGTTGAGCAAAAATGATGATTCAAAGTCTACAGATCAGAGGCAATACATGTCAATGATTGACAACTTACTATATGTGACAGCATCTAGACCAGATGTAATGTAGACAGTTGGACAGGTGGCATGATTTCAAGCAGCACCAAAGGAGTCACATGTGTTAGCAGTGAAGAGGATTTTGAGATATCTCAAAGGAACAAAAGAGTTTGGATTATGGTATCCAAAAGGAAAGGATCTATCACTTATTGCCTACACATATGCAGATTGGGCACGTTGTATTGATGACTGATGAAGCACCAGTGGGGCAACGTTCTACTTGGGTGAGTGTTTAGTATCATGGCTAAGCAAGAAACAATCATCAATATCTTTATCTACAACCGAGGCAGAGTATATTGCAACAACATCATGTTGTACACATGTTCTTTGGATGAAACAAACTCTCACAGATATATAGGTTGAGTATGATGAGCCCATTCCAATCTATTGTGATAATACAAGCACCATCAATATCTCGAAGAACTCGGTGATGCACTCCAAGATGAAGCACATTCCAATAAACTATCACTTTCTACGGGAGCAGGTTGCAGAAAAGAACATCAGAGTTGAGTATGTGGGCACAAAAGAACAAGTGGCAGACATATTCACAAAACCACTTCCATAGGAATCCTTTGAATATCTTCGCCAGAGACTTGGAGTTATTTCTACTCCAAAATGAATGCTTTTTTAATGCTTGTCTTATATGTCTTAGATTTACATGAGGAAGCACCATAAGAGGACAGTTCAGTCAGGGGGAGCAACCCCAGATGGAAAGATACCTTTTCCATTGATGAAAAAGGGGGAGAGATTTATTAGATGCAGAGGACAAAGGCATGGTTCCAGGGGGAGCATGAGTGATATGATTTCAGTATTGCATCAGAGTGTTTCCATCAATGTCAAAGGGGGAGATTGTTGATTAAGGTTGGTTATCATTGATGTCAACCCTTGAAGAAATCCCAGTAGCACAAAGGTTGGGTAATGGACCCAAGATTGTTTTGTGTAAATATGACTCATTATTGTCTTGTCATGGTTGATAATAAGTAGAAATGGATGAACTCCAAAGTGGTCCCCTTATGGTAAAATCCCTCACGAGAAGACGCTTTGTGGATTGAGTTATCCTAGAAGTATGGTTAGAGAACCCATTCTTATTTGTAGAATAATGAGATGAATATTAGTGAATTTGTCAGTGAAACTATCCTATATGGATAGTGCTTGTCATGCCATTTTCGGTGGTATGTGGAACATCACATAACTCCTCACGGTTAGAGAGTTATGGCCATGAGAAGTTGGAGAACCCAGGTTTGGGTAATGGACCCAAGTTTGTTTGATGGATAACAATATCAGTTTTGATATATTTTTAGGTAATACTATTCTATATGGATAGTACACATCATTCCATTTCTGGTGGTATGTGGAACATCACATAACTCCTCATGGTTTGAGAGTTATGGCCTTACGAAGTTGGAGGACCCTCATATGTCATCTAGAAGCCCCAAAAGGTGAAAGTAGTCAAAGTGGTTTAAAAGATTTTAAAAGGTAAATGATAAAGCATTCCGTGGTTTTCTCCCGATTTGGGTTTCCACGTAAAACATTGGTGTACTGTGTATGTGTGTGATTGTTCATTTCTTATTGCTCATTATTGGATAATAATTCTACATTAATATAACACTTGGATTATTTGGAGAAAAAGGATTATAATTATGCTATTACTGATTCACCCCCCCTCTCAGTAATCCAACAATAATTAATGGGGGGATAAGGGTGTTGGGAAATTAATGGGGGGATAAGGTTGTTGGGGAATTAATAAGGGGGATTAGAGAGAGGAGGATACGAAAGAAGGGGGGGACTTGGAAAGGGAGTTGTTTTTGGTTTGAGAAATTTTGAAAGATAGAGAAGGGAAGAAAATTGGGAGAACAATTGTTTTGGGGAACTCTCACAGGGAACTTCTGTTGTTGGGAACTTTGGGCTTGGGGGCCAGGAAACCGCAAGGATTCCTGGAGCTAGGGAGCCAAAGAGGTTGTTCCTAGTTGGCTGGGAGGTTAATATTCAGTTGGGCAGTTTGGGAAAGTACAAGAACAAGTGAACCAGGGTTGAATCAACCAAATATGCAGGTGGAGGTATGCATTTTACCAGTTGGTCTGTCATCCTTATGTTGTTGTTATTGTGTTGTTATCATTAATATACTGCTATGTTGTTGTTATTATGATGTTGCTTCTATTGTCATTATGTTGTTATCATTAATATGCTGCTATGTTGTTGTTATTATGATGTTGCTGCTGTCGTCATTATGATGTTATCATTAATCTATTGTTGTGGTTTATTCTTGGTATAAGAAAATAATGAAAGAAATTATAAACTAAATTTAGTCATTTCAGTAGGAGATTTTAGAAAACATTTATTTATTTTTGAATCCTGAAAAATAGTCAGGATTTACACATGGTATCAAAGCCTAGTTTCTTAACTGAAACCTGGGCTTGACCACCCACATAATTGTACAATATGTCCCCAAACCCCTAACCTACAACATATAAACCCTTTATTTACAGGCCATAAAACCTATGAATACTACCAAGTCAGTCTTGAAAACCTAAACAAATGGTCTTGCCTGTAGAATGTTTGCAGATTCCTAAAGGAGCTTTCCAAGTCCAAATTCTAAATGATAAAGGAATGAGGAGAATTTCTAAAATCATGTACTTCAGAATGACATAACTAAAATTTGTTTCTGTATGTTTAAATTGTTGTTGCATTATGACCTGCATAAGCTATAATATATATATATATATATATGGGCTTTTAGCTTGATCTCCAAGTGTCTCAAATGCATGCCCAACTACAAGTCAAAGTATCTGAAACTAAGAGCCAAACCATACCATCAAAAACTAACGCAACAAAGAGCATTGCTCACACTAAGCGCTGAGAAAGTGGAGGAACCCATAAGGGGCCAAAAATCCATGCACTACGCATCAAGCACCAACTAAGCGCCAAGCCCAGGAATGGGAGCCCACGACAGACTCATTGTACACAACATGTCAGGATCTCCAATTATTTCACCACATGTACCATTGAATTTCACCAACTATCAGGTTAATACACAAGGTAACATAACACACAAGCCAAAACATCAAGCATCGAGCCAAGGGTCGAACCTACATTAGTGTTAGTGAAATACATGTCAACAATAGGATTTGAACCTGCGCAGGCAGAGCCCAACATATTTGGAGTTTGTCTCCTTGCAGTACACGTCCACGAGCAGGCCAACCTCCACTAATATACATTTAATTTTTTTTTTGGTAGTAGGCCCAACCTCCACTAGCTATAAAAGTCCACGAGCAGGTCTAGCACCAAACAACACACACCATACCAAATCACTCAAGACCAAGCGCCAAACCATCGAAGGGAGGAGCCACAAAGGGCATTCTTTCCTCAACACGTCGAGCTACCAAGCCCACATGCAGAGGCAACCATGGACTGACTGCCATGGTCCAACCCGCAAGCCACGAGGAAAGGAGCCCACGAGGGTGTTCTAGTGCACAACACATCCCACGAAATGAGTTCCTTCCCCTCCCGCAGTGTTCCTTTCCACAACATTCAAACTAAGTGCAGTTTAGCACCCAAAATTGAGTACCCGACCTCTCATCCCGCAAATGCGTCCACCAGCCACAAACAACACTAAATTAATGCCCAAAGAGCGAGATCCAAGCCATGAGGAGAGCCCATCAAAGACATAACTCTTACCAACACAAGACAATGCGCACCACATAGAGGATGAGGAGGAGAGCTCACAAAGAGCGTGTGCCTACATAGCTACCCAAAAAAACCCCTCACAGTGGAATATACACAACAAAGGCTGCTAAAATCTCCTTTGATATACCGAGAAAGAAAACCCACAAGGAGTGTTAGGAACACATGAAACTCTTTGCCTCCTCCGCCTCCACCACCACGGTCATGCCCTCGCCCACCAAAACGACCAGGGAGCCACGGGCCGCTCTCAAACCTACGTAGAGGAGAGACTTTGAGTGAGAAAACAAAAGAATGATGAGCCTGGGATGTGCGACCTAGGGTTTTGGAGTTAGTCTTGTCCCGAGAAGGGCGAGGAGAGTGACACGTGAGCCTCATGCAAGGCCCCGTGCCCTCATTTTGACGATGCATGGTTTATTCTTCTTATATATACTTTTTTATAAAGTTGTTTTCATTTTTTTAATTTTTTTTTTATCTTTGTTTCTTTTATTAAAATACAGGTTGAATGGGATATCTATTTAATTAATTTATTAAAAATAGTTTAAACTTAACTAAGTTGTATTAAAGAGTTAATCCTTATAATATATTATAATGGATTAATTGATATTTATTTGATTAATGGTTCAATAATTATATTTATTGATTAATATATATCTATATATCTATATATCTATATATCTATATATCTATATATATATATATATATATATATTAAATAAAGGGCTTTATATATATGTTATAAAAAAATGAGGGGTGGCGCTGCCAGCCTATCTTGTAACAACGTTAGTAACCTTCGAATATGAAGACAAGGACACTTAGCATGTCAATTAATTGCCACTTGTTAGTAAATCAATGTTCCAACATAGGGATAGATTCTAAAGGACATGTACTCCCCTCTTAATATATTTAGATGTTTTAAAAAAAGCGGGGGGGGGGTTAAAATATATTATAAGGGTTAAACTTATAAGAATTCTAAATATAATTTAATGAAAGAGTGATTAAGTAATTAATGTCGATTGATTGATTAAAGAGAATTAATCTTTGTAAATTAGTTCTAAGGATTAATAAATTGATAATTTATGAGACTAAGCATATTATAATTAATGTTATAAAGGCGATTAATATGAGTGGTGCATATCGATACATGGATGGGTTCGATGCTTGATTATACACACAAGTTAGAATAATTGATGACTACATTGTAGCCCTAACATAGCTAGCAAGGTGAGAGAGTTGCTAGGATTCATGAATGAAGTTACCAAGCCTAGAGGCTTTTGACCCGACTTTTAGCCACTTACCCTAAAGAGAGTAATGTCTGTTTACAGACAAGTAAAAAAAATACTTATGCCTAACACCATGTTTGAAAGAATAAGTTTGAGAAAATGTGGAATGCCTTAAACTCTTCCCTGATAAGCATTCGGTTGATGCAGATTCAGTCATTTAAAATAGTTAGGACTTGGGGAAATCTAGGCCGAGGGGCATCGTCGCAAGGACCACCAATGTCGACGCTGCCACCACCATCGCCTGAATTAGCTCTCATTTTGTTCTCTTTGGAGGATATTAATGAGACATTAAAGGGGCGCTAGTCAACATATGTCGAATTGGAACCCCCACCATCTTGAGTGGGTAACCCTGAAGTGTCAAGGGACTCAGAGGGAGGGCCTCCACCAGGGGACATCACCAGAGAACTACAGAAGATCAAACTCCTAGAGTTTGCTAGGGGTCGTGCAAGTGAACGTGCAAATGCATGGTTGGAAGGAATTACACGATGTTTCGCCTTAAGAGACTATGCTTCCACATCAAAGGTGAAGATAACAATATTTCAGTTGAGGGATAGTGCCTTGAACTGGCGGGGTAACCTGGAGAGGAAGTTGCACCTTATCCCAGACACCGTCTCATGGGAGATTTTTGAAGAAAGGTTCCAGAGGAAATATTTGCCTGCGTACTGCGAGGAACAACAGGTAGGATCATTTCATGCTCTAGTTCAGGGAAACATGACCGTGGAAGAGTACGAGATTAGGTTCATGGAGTTAGTAAAATATGTCTCATACATGGATACCAATCAAAGACAGACATAACATTTTATGTATGGGTTAAACCCTAAGATAAGGGCCATGGTACAGATGTGGAAACCATCGTCAGTTGCGGAAGTAGTTGAAAATGCTCGTTACGTGGAGGAACATATGAGCTTAAATGCTAGTATGAGATCAACCTTTCCACAACATCTTGGATTTGTGGGAAGGCCCCTAGGACTTTCTCTAGGGGAGGAAGCTCTAGGCCACCCCTTTATGGAAATAGAGTCACTCACAGAGCAATTACAACATGTATTTCAAAGGAAGTGAGTGCAACATCCCACTCATCGCCAACGACGCATATAGGTCCACGACCTTCTCAGGGAGCAACAAGTAGAGGTAGGGGCTCCAGGGGAAGAAACTCATTTCAGAGACCTTCACAGGGAAGCACCTAGGTTCCACCCCGGGTTACTTGTTGAGGGTGTGAAGGACCTCATTACCAATGTGATTGTCTAGAGTTACAAGCAGGCTTTGTGCATAGAGAAGGAAAGGCCCTGATGGGATGAGCAAGTAGTAGCCACCAAATTTATGCAGCAGTTAATAACCGCCAGGCATAGCATCAATCCACTGTGGTGGAGTCATCAGGTACGCTAAATCATGTCAATGTTAAAATTTTATTTCATTCGGGTGCTACATATACTTTCATATCACCTTGTGCATTAGAAAAGTGTGGGTTGGTAGCCTACAAACATGATGAATTTAAACAAGTCGAGATGGCTTCAGGGGGAAAAAAGGCGATAGGACCTAGCGTCGATAATTGTCTAGTAGACCTGGGAGTGTGTACTACTAGGTTGAAGGTGTACGTCACTGCTCTAGGGATGTATGACCTAATCATTGGAATGGAATGGTTAGAGGCCCATCGAGCTTTGGTAGATTGTTTCGTGAAGAGGGTGCTTTGTGTTGATGATGAAGGGAGTTCGGTAGAGATCCATGGTGTACGGTGGAAGGTGTCTCTATGCTTTATCTCGACCATGAAGGTTAAACATTGCATGAGACAAGGTTGTCGATTATATGTAGTGGAAGCAATCAATGAAGGGAAATGACCCTCCTTGGATCAGTATCCAATATTGTCGGAGTTTAAGGATGTTTTTCCGAAAGAGTTGTCTGGGTTACCTCCTGAGAGGGAGCTTGATTTTACCATTGAGCTAAAACCTGGTGCAAATCCAATTTCCAAGACACCGTATAGGATGACGACACCATAACTTTGTGAGTTGCAGATGCAGTTAAAGGAACTACTTGACTTAGGGATAATAAGGTCCAATGTCTCACCTTGGGGCGTACCAGTAATTTTTTTCAAGAAGAAGGATGGTTCCTTATGACTGTGTATAGATTATAGGGACTTGAACCATGCTATAGTGAAAAACAAACACCCAATGCCACAGATAGATGACCTCTTTGATCAGATGAAAGGAGCATCAATTTTCTCAAAAAATGATATGCGATCAGGGTATTACCAGTTAAGGATTAAGGAAGACAATATTCCTAAAACGACCTTTCGAACTCAAAGACTGCACATACTGCATGGATGCCTCGAAGCAAGGATTGGGGGTCGTGTTAATGAAGGATGGAGGAGCGATAGCGTATGCATCAATAAAGTTGAAGCAACATGAGGATCTTTACGCTACTCATGATTTAGAGTTGGTAGCTGTAATGCTAGCTCTGAAACTTTGGAGGCACTATCTATTGGGGCAAAAATTTGAGCTCAAAACAGACCATGAAAGCTTAAAGCATCTCTTCACTCAAAGAGATCTCAATGCCAGGTAGAGGCGATGGAGTGAGTTTACGAGTGAGTATGATTTTGGAATTCCATACATTAAGGGAAAGGGGAACGTGGTCACAGATTCCTTGAGAAGGAGACCACGTGTCTTCTCCTTGGTACCCTTAAAAGTTAATTTGAGGGAGCAAGTGTTGAGGAAACTTCTAGGAGATAGTTGGTATTTAAAGGTTACTTCAACCCTCTAGAGTAGAAGGAAACTAGATCCAAAGTATGAAGGATATAGCCTGGAAGCAGATGGATTATTAAGATATCAAGGAAGGATGTATATCCCTGAAGGTGGGGATATTCGAAGCATCATACTCAAGGAATCCCATAGAGCACTTTATTGTGCACATCCAAGTGTGAAGAAAATGTATGCAAACACGAAGAAGATTTTCTTCTGGGTAGGCATGAAGCATGATGTAGTCCATTTCATCGCTAAGTGCCTATAGTGTCAACAAGTGAAGGCTAACCACCACCACCCGACAGGTCTCCTACAACCGCATGATGTTCCTATACCCAAGTGGGAAGTCATTTATATGGATTTTGTTGTGGGATTTCCGCTCACATCGCATAGACACAATGCCATTCTTGTGATAGTTGATAATTTGACCAAGAGTGTCATTTTATTCCAGTTAGAGACACTTATGATGTCACTGATGTGGCACATGTGTTTAAAAGTGAGGTCATTCATCTGCATGGGTTACCCAAGAAGATCATTTTAGATAGGGACTCCTGATTCACATCTAGGTTTTGGAAAAGTTTACATTCAATGTTGGGAACTCAGTTGAACTTAAGCACAACTTATCATCTCGAAATAGATTGGAAAAATGAGAGAGTATATCAAGTTAGGGAAGACATGCTTAGGATGTATGTTATGGATAATCAAATCCATTGGGAGAAGTACCTACGTTTGGTAGAGTTTGCCTATAATAATAATTTTCATAGCTCCATTGGAATGCCACCCTATGAAGCTCTGTATGGAAGGCCACGCAGGACATCATTGAGTTGGGAAAGGTTAGAAGACCGAGTGACAATTGGGCCATAATTGATTCAAGAGATGGAGGAACAGGTGATTCAGATTAGGTAGTGACTAAAGGAAGCACATGATAGACATAAAATTTATGTGAATGCACATAGGACTGATCGAAGTTATGAAGTGGGAGATCAAGTTTTCATTCGTATTAGGCCTAATAAGAGTACCATTCGGTTTAGGAAGGGGACAAAGTTGTCACCTCGATTTATAGGACCGTTCAAAACCCAAGAGAGATTTGGACCCGTTTCCTATCGTCTCGTACTTCCACCCCACTTGCATAAAACTCATAATGTTTTTCATGTATCTTTTCTACATGTATCTTGTATAAATGTTTTAAATTGATGATGTTGTTTATTTGATGTGGATGTATGAATCGTGTGTCGTTACCCTTGTATTGGAAATTACTCTAACTTCGGGACAAAGTTTCTTGAAGGGTGGGTGTATGTAACAACCCAAATTGATTAATTTTTATCATAGTTTTTAATTTAAATTTAATTAATTATTAAAATATATTAAATGCTTCTTTTATTATTTTATTATTAAAAGGTGGGTGAAGTAATTAATGGAGGGATAAGGCTATTGGGGAATTAATGGGGGGATAAGGTTGTTGGGGAATTAATGAGGGGGATTTGAGAGAGGAGGATAAGGAAGAAGTGGAGGACTTGGAAAGAGAGTTGTTCTTGGTTTGATAAATTTTGAAAGATAGAGAAGGGAAGAAAATTGGGAGAACAATTGTTTTGGGGAACTCTCACAGGGCATTGCTGTTGCTGGGAACTTTGGGCTCGAGGGTTGAGAAATCACAAGGATTCCTGGAGCTAGGGAGCCAAAGAGGTTGTTCCTAGTTGGCTGGGAGGTTAATATTCAGTTGGGCAGTTTGGGCAAGCACAAGAACAAGTGAACCAGGGTTGAATCAACCAAATCTGCAGGTGAAGGTATGCATTTTACTAGTTGGTCTGTCATCCTTATGTTGTTGTTATTGTGTTGTTATCATTAATATGCTGCTATGCTGTTGTTGTTGGCATTATGTTGTTATCATTAATATGTTGCTATGTTGTTGTTATTATGATGTTGCTGCTGTTGTCATTACGCTGTTATCATTAATATGCTGCTGTTGTTTATTCCTGGTATAAGAAAATATTGAAAGAAATTATGAACTAAATTTAGTCATTTCAGTAGGAGATTTTAGAAAACATTTATTTATTTTTGAGTCCTGAAAAATAGTTAGGCTTTAAATTATTGTTCGGACTTATGATTGGGGGCGGGGGCGGGGGGGGGGGATGTTAGCCTCTTTCTCATATACAATCATTAAGTCCTAGTATACCACCTTTATGTATTTCACAAAACTAGGATATAGTTGTTATCCTAAGTGTGTTTCTAGATTCCTATATTTCCTCCTTCTATCTTATCTCCCGATGAGGTGTCGATGTGAGAGCAATTGAGGTGGTTTCATTATTGTATTATATATTGTATCATTAAAATGAATACAAGTACGTGAGATGGCTTTAAGCCTTTTCCTCCAATCTTCTTGTCCTAATAGTTTGTGCTCAATTTCTTCATGATTTTGGTCGCAACATAGGCCGATCGACGTTGTTTCTGCTCAGTCTAAGTGTAGCAGGGGAGTAAACAGGGTATGGTGGGGGAAGAGGGTGAGATCATTTGAAATGTGGGGTAGAGGCGTCACCCCACACCACCCAACATTGAATGAACATCAAAAGTCCATGGATGGAGGTTGGAGATAGATAGATGATTGCAAATAGACGAAGATAGACGTTGGAAACAAATGGATGAGAGAGGCACAAGTTTCTAGTTGTTGGAGATGGAACACTTTAGTTGCCGGTAAGTAAAAAATGTAGAGTAGATAGACTACGCCTAAATATGATATAAAATAATTTATAATTTCAATTTAAGATTGAAATTAAATTGTGGTAGATATAAGGTGTACGTCACTGCTCTAGGGACGTATGACCTAATCATTGGAATGGAATGGTTAGAGGCCCATCGAGCTTTGGTAGATTGTTTCGTGAAGAGGGTGCTTTGTGTTGATGATGAAGGGAGTTCAGTAGAGATCCATGGTGTACGGTGGAAGGTGTCTCTATGCTTTGTCTCGACCATGAAGGTTAAACATTGCATGAGGCAAGGTTGTCGATTATATGTAGTGGAAGCAATCAATGAAGGGAAATGACCCTCCTTGGATCAATATCCAATATTGTCGGAGTTTAAGGATGTTTTTCCGAAAGAGTTGTCTGGGTTACCTCCTGAGAGAGAGCTTGATTTTACCATTGAGCTAAAACTCGGTGCAAATCCAATTTCCAAGACACCGTATAGGATGACGAAACCATAACTTTGTGAGTTGCAGATGCAGTTAAAGGAACTACTTGACTTAGGGATAATAAGGTCCAATGTCTCACCTTGGGGCACACCAGTAATTTTTTTCAAGAAGAAGGATGGTTCCTTATGACTGTGTATAGATTATAGGGACTTGAACCATGCTATAGTGAAAAACAAACACCCAATGCCACAGATAGATGACCTCTTTGATCAGATGAAAGGAGTCCCAAAAAATGATCTGCGATCAGGGTATTACCAGTTAAGGATTAAGTAAGACAATATTCCTAAAACGACCTTTCGAACTCAATTTGGGAATTACGAGTTCATTGTAGTACCTTTTGGTTTGACCAATGTGCCAACAATATTCATGAGCCTCATGAATGGTGTATTCCGAAAGTACTTAGACCTCTTTGTACAGGTCTTTCTGGATGATATCCTCATCTATTCCAAGAACAAAAGAGAACAAAAGGAACACTTGCGAGTGGTGTTTTTGTGCTTTAGAGAGAACAAATTGTATGGCAAGTTGTCGGAGTGTTCTTTCTTCTAGAAAGAAATTCACTATTTAGGTCATATCATTTCCAATGAAGGAATCTTTGTGGATCCAGAAAAGGTAAAGGCCATTATGGAATAGTCAGTGTCGAAAAATTCTCATGAGGTGAGAAGCTTCATGGGGCTAGCTGGTTATTATCGAAGGTTTGTGGAAGGGTTCTCTAAGATAGCGAAACCCATCACCACCTTGCAGTGCAAGGGGGTCAGGTATGAATAGACATGGGAATGTGATATTGCATTCATCAAGCTTAAGAGGTTACTACCTAGTGCACCAATTCTACGAGTGCCAGATATGGAAAAAGACTGCACATACTGCATGGATGCCTCGAAGCAAGGATTGGGGGTCGTGTTAATGAAGGATGGAGGAGCGATAGCGTATGCATAAATAAAGTTGAAGCAACATGAGGATCTTTACGCTACTCATGATTTAGAGTTGGCAGCTGTAATGCTAGCTCTGAAACTTTGGAGGCACTATCTATTGGGGCAAAAATTTGAGCTCAAAACAGACCATGAAAGCTTAAAGCATTTCTTCACTGAAAGAGATCTCAATGCCAGGTAGAGGCGATGGAGTGAGTTTACGAGTGAGTATGATTTTGGAATTCCATACATTAAGGGAAAGGGGAACGTGGTCACAGATTCCTTGAGAAGGAGACCACGTGTCTTCTCCTTGGTACCCTTAAAAGTTAATTTGAGGGAGCAAGTGTTGAGGAAACTTCTAGGAGATAGTTGGTATTTAAAGGTTACTTCAACCCTCTAGAGTAGAAGGAAACTAGATCCAAAGTATGAAGGATATAGCCTGGAAGCAGATGGATTATTAAGATATCAAGGAAGGATGTATATCCCTGAAGGTGGGGATATTCGAAGCATCATACTCAAGGAATCCCATAGAGCACTTTATTGTGCACATCCAAGTGTGAAGAAAATGTATGCAAACACGAAGAAGATTTTCTTCTGGGTAGGCATGAAGCATGATGTAGTCCATTTCATCGCTAAGTGCCTATAGTGTCAACAAGTGAAGGCTAACCACCACCACCCGACAGGTCTCCTACAACCGCATGATGTTCCTATACCCAAGTGGGAAGTCATTTATATGGATTTTGTTGTGGGATTTCCGCTCACATCGCATAGACACAATGCCATTCTTGTGATAGTTGATAATTTGACCAAGAGTGTCATTTTATTCCAGTTAGAGACACTTATGATGTCACTGATGTGGCACATGTGTTTAAAAGTGAGGTCATTCATCTGCATGGGTTACCCAAGAAGATCATTTTAGATAGGGACTCCTGATTCACATCTAGGTTTTGGAAAAGTTTACATTCAATGTTGGGAACTCAGTTGAACTTAAGCACAACTTATCATCTCGAAATAGATTGGAAAAATGAGAGAGTATATCAAGTTAGGGAAGACATGCTTAGGATGTATGTTATGGATAATCAAATCCATTGGGAGAAGTACCTACGTTTGGTAGAGTTTGCCTATAATAATAATTTTCATAGCTCCATTGGAATGCCACCCTATGAAGCTCTGTATGGAAGGCCA